>RJWJ010004090.1:0-21510 GCA_004363605.1 Indri indri | reverse complement strand
TGTGAGCCTCAACTTGAAAATGCAGGGACAGAGCAGAGGCGCCCTTTCCTCCCCTCCCCTCTACCCTCCCATCCCTCCTCCCCTCCTCGTCCTCTTGTGACTCCTGTTACAACCACCTGCCCTGCATCTAGTTTTGGAAACATGTCAGTATGTTTGTACTTCAAGAACAGAAATAAATGAATAAAAAGATAAAATAATGAGAGTCCCTGGGGCCTGGTGGATTGAGTAAACTCCCACCTGAGGCAGGTGTGGGGATGGTGGCCCAGACTCCCCAAAGGCCTGACGATATGGCCCCCTCGTACATCACCCTGACACATTGCTTGGTGAGGGCTGTCCTGTCTAGATGGTACATTCTGGAAAGAGAACTTTGAATCTAGCCTGGGAGACAGGTGAGGTAGTTCTCTCACCATGGGGTAGGGGCTGGGGGGCTGGGTTGGGGACACAGCCAGGAGGGCAAGGGCTTGTCCATTTGTCAAAGCGACTTCACTTCCCCTCTGGAGAAGAACCTATTAGTTTCAATAGTATTCCCAGTACATAGTGGGCACTCAATAAAATGTTATTTCTTATTGGTATGTTTGGAGCCATATAGCCCAGAACAGTGGTTTTGACCATGAACATGTATGTATTGTGACACAGAACACACTTTACATGTATGTATATATGTGTGTGTATGTATATGCATGTGTGTGCACAAATATATCAATCCATGGTAAGTATATGTGCATGTATACATGAACGAAGTTTTTCAGAAACAAATCCTTAAGTCTTACCACTAGCAATGCACTCTTGATATTTTCCATTCTGTTCTATTCACTTTTAAAATGATCACGATCTACTAATTGCTTTCATAACCCACCAATAGCTAACAATCTCCATTTTGAAAAATATGGGCATAGAAATCACCCGCTTTTGAATTCATCTTCTGCTACTTCCAAGCGGAGTGCCCTTAAGCTCAGCCTCCACCTCCCAGTCTGTAACCTGGAGGTTTTAATCCCACTAATTGCAGAATGTGGATGTTAGGATTAAATGTATTTAAAGCCCAAAGCACCACACGTGGGGCACAGTGAGCATCCACATGAGAAACTGAGACTCTTGACTGGAGGAATGAGGATCCCTTGTGTAATCCTCTAACATCTTCATCCTCCCCATCCTCAGCCCATCGCACACACATTCTTCTCTGTCTCTGGCTGACAGCAACGGGGAAGTCACTACCTTACAAGGCAGCCAGGGCAACTGGGTCAGGTGCTGAGCCACAGAAGAGACGGCCATGAACCTGGCACTAATCCTGCCCTGGAGAAGCTTAGATTCCAGAAATAAGTCATGAATCCAATTATTACACACAGGAGTGGTGTCCTGGGTGGAACAAAGACAATAGAACTGCAGTTTAAACATGAGAGCTGTTTCTCCTAAATGGGGAGATCGGGGTGGCTCCTGAGGGCAGGATTCATGTCTGTGCTCAACAAGGAAGCCCCAGGCCCCAGTACAGCCCTTGGCACGTAAGAAGTGCCTTAGACATGCAGCTTGACTAAATCGTTGAATGTATCGAAAAGAAGATGGTCTGGGAGAATCCAAGCAGGCATGGACGGACAGAGGGAGGATGTTTTTAGCAAAGACTTCCATAAGGGGTCACTTCCAGGGAGATCCAGGATGGCGTTCGACTTAATGAAATCCAAACCCATTCCAGGGAAACCAGAACCAACTGCCCTTGGTTCTGGTTTCCCACCCCCTTATCCCACAGTCTTGGCCCAGAAAGACTGAAGAAGGAAAATAGGGATCCAGACATAGGATCGTGGATCTCAGTCCTGTGTCTCTCCCATGCATTCCTGGTGGCCTTGAGCAAGTCTCTTCCTCTCAGTTTCTCAGAGGAAGGATTTGGACAAGATAAGCTCTAACATCATTTCCAAGTCTATAAGCCCTTTTTTCTGTAAGTCCCTTTTTCTTCCCATCTCTCTCTTCCGACTACCCAGGGACAGCCCATTCTGAGATGCTATTGTCATTTTTCTGGATGTTTGGTCCATAAATCTGGACTACAAAGAGCTGGCTGGGTACCAAGTGTTCTTGTTACTATTGCTATGAAATAAATTACCCCAACATTTAATGGTGTAAAACACAAAAACACCATTTTATTTGGCTCATGATTTTGTGGGTCAAGAAAGGGCTTGCCTGGACAGCTGGGGGTCTCTTGTGAGGGCGGAGTCAGTGCCAGCTGGGGCTGCAGTCATCTGAAGGCTCGGTTAGGCTGGACCTCCGAGACTGCTTGGTCACATCCAGCCTCGGTCCAAGACTGCTGGCAGTTGGGGTCAGCTTTGGCTGGGTGCTCAGATATGCCCCTCCACCACGGTGGTCTTGGGGTTGCCAAACTCTCTACGTGCTGTCTGGCCTCCTGTAGAGTGAGTGACCTAAGAGAATGAAGCAGAGGCTCCACGGGCTTTTATGACCCATACCAGGGATAATGGAGCCAAACCTCTGCCATATTCTATTGCTCCCAAGAGAGTTAGTAAGGCCAGCTCAGATTCAAGGGGAGGAGACATAGACCTCACCTGTCAATGGAAGGTGCATCAGTGAACTCACAGACTCGTCCTAAAAACTGATGCACCAGGCATCCACCAGACCCTCAGCAGAACATAGACATACCCTGTGTGGCCTTGGCCTTCCCTGCCCATCCCACCCCCACAACTTCACTGCCCTCCTGCTTTCCTGGGATATGCACACACCTTGGTGGCCCCTACTTTTCTAGATCTTGTCCTATTCGCTTCCTCTTCTCCTCTCCACTCAAACCTTGCCTGTCCCATGTCCTATTCCCTCAAGATCCCAGTCTATGCAAGATCCACAGGGATCCTAATAGGATAACAGAACACCGGAACTGTGTTGAACATGCTCATCTCCAGAAGGCCTTTCACTGAGTGACCAAGTGAGGGCAATTTCAGACACCATGGCAGGTAAGAAAAGGAGATAAGGACACATGCTTTGAATCCTGATGGGTTTTTGATGTTCACCGAGGCTTGAATTTACAGCCTATAATCAAATAAAAGATCCATGAGGTCAGTGGGGCTGCACATGGGAAAATATAACTGAGAAAAACTGGTTCCTAATTTCTCTCTAAACTTGCACATGGTTTTAACACGTGGTTGTCAGGCAAAACACCTACCCAGATTTGAGCTCAGCCAGATCAAGACGGCACTGTCCCCATCAGGAACACTCTGACTTAGCCTTTATCATATGCCCACCTGTTACCCATATTAGACTGTACCCCAGTTGTCTAAGCCAAGATGAAAAAAACTAGTTAGAACTGGAATGGGATGGATGGTGTTTATAGGATTAGTTGTAATGGGTAATGTGGAGTGGAATGGACTGGACTAGAAGGGAATGTGCCTCACATGTTCACTCCTTAAGGTCTTGACAATTTCCTTTCTCTTTCTAGAATGTTCTACCCTCACCTATCCATGTGGTGGCTCCTTCACTTCATTCAGGGCTCTGCTCAAATGTTACCTTCCCTGACCACCCATCACTCTCACACTCCCTTCCTTGGTTTATTTTTCTGATTTCCACCCATGAATATTCTGGGTTTTTTTGTTTTTTTTTTTGGCTTATTTTATGTTTTCCCAACATAAGAATATAAGTTCCATAAAAGCAGGGACTTTTTTTCTTTTCTTGTTTCCTATTGGATCTTGCCCTATCTAGACCAGTATTTGGTATACAATAGGCCTTCAATAAATACATTTGAATGATCAAATCATTCAACCAATCAATTTCATTGGAATGTACCCCAACAAAGTGAATCACAGTAGAACAAAGAAAAGTGGAGTAAAAAAGAGAAAAAGTGGGATGGAATGAGATGGAGGGAGGGGTATGAAGTTCAAGGTGAAAGGAAGCAGCAAAGTGTGGTTCAGAGCAGTGGCTTGTTAGCCCTGGATGCGTCTTCAAACCTTCTAGGGAGCTTTGGAACCACACAATGCTCATGTCTACTCGTTGACATTCAGATTCAATTGGTCTGGGCTGGGCCCCATGCACCAGTATTTTTAAAAGGTTTCTATATGATTCAAATTCGCAACCAGGACAGAGAACTACTGTATTACAACATTCTGGTTATAGAAATTATATTAACCTCAAGCTGGGCTGTAAGGTTTGTGCATTGAAGACATACCAGCCGGAACCCTAAGAGCATGTCTGTAAGGGAACATATTTTTCAGCAGCAACAGCCACAGCCATTGCCCAATAGAGCATGCAGTTCTGAAAACGTGGGAGTAGAAACTCTCATCTCTCACCCTCAATGTCCTGATTCTGCCGTGGGCCAGGGTGTCTGCTGGGGGATCTTCAGTGTCTTCTCTGCACGGTATGGATTGGGCAATCTTCAAGGTCACTTCATCTTTGCAGAGAGATGAACAGGATACCCTGGAACTCTTACCTCCTCCAAGAAAGACCGTCCCTCTTGTCTCTCTCCTGCCATCCAGCTAATCACATCTTCCTCTGCTTGGGACAAAACCAAGCAGAATTACAAAGGAGGCCCACAGTCTGACTTCCACAGTGACTTCAGGTTTTTCTCTCCTCAATGCTCCTTCAGTCTCCAGGTTTTATCCAAATCCACTTTGGTTCCCTGAAAAAAAGGATGATGATGATAACAACTACCCTTTCCTGAGCTCTGACCATAATCAATCTATGATAAACTTGCTGTGATACTCACTTTATGTAACAATAGCTAGCACTTACCAAGCTCTCATTATGTCCCAGACATTATTTCAATTTTGCATCTGTTAGCTTATTGATCAACTCTGTGAAGAAGACACTGTTGTATCATCCCCACTTAAAGATGAGGAAACTGGGGACAGAAGATCTAAGTGACCTGCCCTAGAACACACAGCTAACAAATAACAGACCAAGGCCTCAACCCCTGGCTGTAGAGCCTGGGTTTGTAGCATCTACACCCTGCCGCCACACATAATCCTCATGTGTTCTTAATGACAGCCTCACCAGGCAGACACTGGTTCCTGATTTTACAAATGAGAAAATTGAGGCTCATCGACGGGGACTTTCCAAGTTTCCATATTGGTTTGGGTCTCAAATCCAGTCTAATTCCAAAGCCTGATGGCTCCCAACCACCGCTCGGCTGCGCCCCCTCTGAGCTTGGGGGAGCAAGAAGGGCCTCCCTTCTCCCTACCAGGTGTGGGTTGAACCTCCTTCTCGTGGTCAGGAATTTCTCACAGGCCTACCCAGTCAAGAGGTGGCCTCTGGGACTTCCAGATTCAGACCCTGCGAGTCGCCATTTGAAATCAGCTACTCTGGACCACACCTACTCAGACTCTCTCCCTCAGCAAGTGCAAGTGGCTGTCCCATGATGGATGGAGCGCCAGCGGGTTCCAGGTGGCAGGCTCAGGGGGAGTGAGGAGGCCCTTTGCATCACTGAGGAAGCCAAAGGCTCGGGTCCCTACAGCCCCTGCCTCCAGGCCCGGGAGGCCGCACCCTAATACTTTGGAAATGTGTAATTCGCGCCCTCCTTCTCCTCCCACAGACCTGGGGTTCAGGCACGGCTGATTCATTTGGAGAAGCTCCGCTTTCCACAGCAGCATGAGGAAGGACTGTCCCCCGCCGGAGCCATGTGTGTTTGCTATGATTCATCAGATCGTCTGCAATCTCCTCAAAAATAGCCCTTACGCAATCCAGGAGCCGCTGGGAGCCTCGCAGCTCAGGGGCTTCCCCTCTTAGTCACCCTCTGGGCCTCGATCCACTTCCACGCAGCCACGGGAACGCAGAGGGACAGGCACATGCCCAAAAGAGGAACTCGGGAAATCAGCAAATGGGCGAAGGCAGCCCCTCGGTGTTGGCAACTGCGATGAGGCAAGATCGCAGCTGTGCGACTCCTGTAGAAGTGAAATGTGCACCGTAAACAAAATCTCCCCGGGCCCGGGGTGGCCTCTGCCCCGTGCCCTCTGGCCGCAGGGGTCTGGGAAGGAAGAAGGGGACAGGGCTGCCTTGCCCTTTCCACGCATTTGGATGTTTGCTGCGGGGCAGGCTGCAGCTGCTCTGAGCCCAGGCGGTAGGCAGGGATAGAGCAGGGGAGACGTGCTCCTCTGCTGGCCCTTAAGGCCTTCCGGTTCCCCCTGGCGTTTGGCTTCTTGGTTGCTTGCAGAGTCACCCCAGGGAGCTTGGAATAAACGCCCGGCTCAGGCCCCAGCTCCAGTGATCCTGGTTTGGTTGACTAGAGTGGGGCCTGGCCATTGGTGTTTTTATCAAGCAGATACTGCAGAGTTGAGAACTACTTGCCTAGTCCAACCAACATTGCATATGAGGAAACTAGACACAGAGAGGGGAAGGAACATACCCGAGGTCACACAGCAGCTAGTGGCCAAGATTGGACTTGAACTTCATGTTGGTCTGCAAAGCCCTGCATGATCTGATCTCCCCATTACCTCTCTAAATCCTCTGCCTAACTTCTCTCCCTCTCCTCTCTCTCCCTCTCTCCCCTTCTCTGTCTCTCCTTCTCTCTCTCTGTCTCTGTCTCTCTCTCCCTCCCCCCAGCTCAAGTGTACTGCATGCTCTCCCACCCCAGGGCCTTTGCACTGGCTGTTATCGCTGCCTTTACCCCAAATGGTCTCATGATTCACTCTCTCATGTCATTCCAGTCAGTCTCGGTTCTAATGTCAGTTCCTCATACCACTTGCCTTGTCAGTGGCCCTTCTGTCACTCACCATGCCCTCATCTGCCTTTATTTTCTTTCATGTCACAGCCTAACAGCATATTACATCTTATTCATTTACTGCCTTTTCCGCATTAGGATGAGCTCCAGAAGGGACAGGACTCTGTCTCCTGTTGTCCCCAGCACTAGCACAGGGTCTGGCACACAGTGGCTGCTCAGTGCCTACTTGCGGAGAGCACAGATGACCCCAGCCCATGTTCACAATGACACCAACATCCCCAACCTGCACCCACCAGGCCAGTGCCCCAGTCCTCAGCACCACACTTCTCTTCACAGACCGGCTCATGAACACCCACAAAACAAGAGCAGAGTATTTCTGTATAAACCGTATCTCTAAAACATGCCCATGAAGGACCAAGGACTGCTTCATAACCAGCATGCCATGGTGACCACAGCCAGAAGACAGTTGTCCCAGCCCAGAAACCTCCCGGGGAGGCCCTTCTAAGGATGCTACCATTGGCCAAGATGCGTTTCGACTCCTGTGGGGAATCTGGCCTTCACAGTTTACTGGCCCCACCTCTTTAATTTGCAGCCAACATCTTGTTTTCAAGCAACCATAATGCATGTATGTATAGCTGTGTATCAATCACAAAATGATTTCATAAATATGCTTGATCTTCACAGCACACCAGGGAGCTAGGTGCTATCACACTTCATCTTACAGACAGAGCTCCTGCAGCCCAGAAAACTCAACTCACCAGCCCCGGATCACACAGCTAAGGATGGGACCAACATCAAGCCTGCAGCCAGGCCTCCACCCCAGCTGCCACTACATAGGGTATGTGATTTGTCACCCACCTCGATACCAAGCTGTGCCATGAGTCGGGTCTGGCTGTTGGCAGCAGTGTCCCCATCCAGGAGGATGGGAGACTTGCCATGCTCGAAGAGATGCAAAAGATCAGGCCTCAGCTTCTGCAAGTCAGTCCAGGAGACGAACTGGCAATGCTCTCAGCAACCCCACTATTTCAGCCTTTGTTCCCCAAAAAGCAGAGCCTGAGACAAGGACCAGGGATCGAGCAATTTATTTAGGAGGTGACCCAAAGAAGCAGGAGTGAGAGGTAGGGACAGTGAGTTTGGAAAAAAGAAAAACATTAAAAAAAGTGTGCACTTTTGAAGTCGTCGTTGTAGGCTCAGAGCTGGAATCTTCAGGCACCTCTGATTTCCAGGCTGCGCTTGTGCTGGGCTGAGGCGGCTTCTGCAACCCAGCCTGAGGGAGAAAATCAGAGTCACGTGCCCCTAGCACCAGAGGTGGGAGGCTGCGAGCAGGCGTCTGAATCACACGGAGCCATCCACCCACCCCAGCTGCAGTTAAAACCAGAGACAGGCCAAGGGGATGTGCCACAGAGCACCAAAAACATCTCCCAGCAACATCATTGGAATAAAGACAGTCCACAATCTCCCTGGGGCGACAACTTTGACAGTAATCAAGCGTGTTTCAAAGGAAAATCTGGTCATGCCTCCCCTCCGGTTATGACCATCAAAGAGTCACAATTATATATGTCAACAATTTCTCAGCAACTTCCTGTGACTAATAGCTGGAGCATGGGGCCCTCCACCACCTACAGCAGCCCAAGGGGCTCCTGGGCACCCTTTCTTTGGTCTCCAGCCCCTGTCGGTCACGCCAAAGCTCTACCAGATACCAGGTCTTCCCTGGTGAACCCAGGCTCTGTCTCCCTCAAGTCCTCCCCACAAGAGGTTCTCCCCACGCCCTTGTTGCACAGACTCTGGGAATGAGATAGCTCACAAGGCCTGTGCCTCTCACCCAGACTCCTTATTGGACAGATGCAGACACTGAGAGGAAGTGACCAGCCCAAGGCACTGTGCAAGGTAAAGGCATCTGGTCCTATAGTCTTTTGTCTGTAGACTCAAAACTAGCTACATATTTGCAGGGTCCAGCACACACATACACATAAAAAAAAAAAATTTAAAAAAAGAATGTAGGGTCCCTTGTTCAAAAACCATTAAGAATTTCAAGATGGTGACAGCAGTGCCAATTAAACCAAGTGTGTGGTCCTTCCGAGTGTGGGGCCCTGTGCAATCACATGGGTCACATACTCATGAAACTGACCCTTTGTAGACCCCACCTCTCCCAAAGAAATTCCAAAGAGGCAGGGAGGGCAACTTCAAAGGTAACAGGTTTCAAGCCAAACGAGCCTGGTTAAAATCCCAACTTCGCCTCTCGATTGCTCTGCAACTCTAAGATAAATTGCTTAACCCCTCTGGGCCTTAGTTTCCTCATCTGTGGAATGGGGATGAGACGGCAAACTGCATGTAAAGTGGCACCTGAAAACCACTGAGCAAATGTGAGCTCATCACCCCGCCTCTGCTCCTCCCTCCTCCATATCAGTTTCTTCCTCTTTAGGCTCAAACTAGCACACACACGCCCCCGCCACCATTATCGTCATCTTTGCCATGGTCTTAGACACAAAGTAACAGCTGGGGAAAGTTGGGCTACAAGGTCACAGCAATGCCGCCTCGGGTTGGTGTTCCAGCGAGGGTCTTGGACTCCGGCATCCTCATTTGTCTCCACCCTCACCCTTGGCCAGGCCAGGCTGGAGCCACCGAGTCTTGCTGCATCCCTTCCCTCTCCAAGGAAGGGCCGAAAGTTCCCAGGGGTTGCAATTCTTCTTTCTCACCCTCTCTTTCTGTGGCAGAAAGGAGAACAAAGAGAGAGTGAGGTTACACTGGGCCTCCACTGACTCATCATGGCACTGTGGGCAGGTCACAAATAATGATCCTGGTCTTAGCTTTCCCATCTCTCAAATGGGGCTAATGATGCCTGCCACCGGCCTTGGCGACAGGATGTTGGGAGAGCATTCATTATGGTTGCTGTTGCTGCTGTCACCGTGCTTTAGCTAATAATATACTGCCTTGGTGAGTCCCCAGAGGGCCCCTGGAGCTTTGGGAAAACACATTCTTCCCCATCTTCAAAGCATCCTTGAGAAGCAGGTGGAAGGCAAGTCTCAGGTTATGGGAGGGAGAAAAGAAGGTCCCAAGAGGCAAGTGCCTTTGTGGCAGAGAGAGGGCTGAGAATGCATGCCCAGGGACCCCGATGGGAAGTGCAGTGGGAGATACTCGGGCTTAGGTGATAGAGACACCTGAGTTCAAATTTCTCCTCCGCTGGGAAGGAGTCAGACAGCCTTGGGCGAGTCAATCTCTCCACGTTTCATCCCGAAGTGGGAACAATGATGCCTGCTGCTCAGGGGTGGCAAAGACAAAATGAAAACATGTGAGTGCAAATGCCGGCACCTAGCAGGTGCTCAGCAAACGTGTGCCGCAGACTGTCCTGCTTCCTCCCTAAGAAGCCAGGACCACAATGTGCAGGACTGCTCCAACTCCATGTCCGCGTTGGACACTTTCCGCGAAAGCGGTGTGTTGAATCTTCTCATCTTCATAACTGCATTTTACACCTTCGTTAGGCCACACGCCATGCAACTTTGGATTCAGAAAGTATGGTGGTTATGGGTGACTAGGTTTCCGTCATTGTCCTGGGGACACCTGGCCCTGGGCTCCCTGCCCAGGGGAAATGTCAGGAGGAGGTGGAAGCGGAGGGAGCTCCACCGCCCATCACAGGCAAAGCCTGGTGGGAGACGCAGCTGTTTATGAGGTGCCTCACCAGTCCCCCGGCTCTGCGCAAAGGCCTCGCATACCCATCTCATTGACTCCTCCCAGCGAGGGTTCACTTGCGAAAATGGTGGCCCAGAGAGTCTGAGGGACTTGGCCACGATTACACAGTTACTGACAGGCAGAGTCAGGATCCAGACTGCCGTCTTGATGTCCCATGAGCACATTACAATGTGGTGCCCGAGGCCAGAAACCCGGCTCGAGCTGTCAGCAGGTTGGGAGTCTGTCTTGCCCAATCTCTCAGCTTAAGGCAGAAGAAACAGGTGCTCGGAGAGGACAGGGAAACAGTTTGGAGGGATGGAACAAGCTGGGGCCTGTGCTGAGGCCTTCTCCTCCGCCGTGGCTGGGTGGCGCAGGGAAGAGAGTGGACGGGCCCCGGGCACTGACCACAGACTCACACTGGCCCCTGACTTGGACCCGGAGCAACAGGATCTCCCGAGTGTGAAGTGGGGGTGGGAGTGCTTTCTCCACCCTACCAAATGCTTCTCTAGTCTGTTCTCACCCAGGTAAGCACCTACTGTGTGCCGGGCCTTGGGCATGCAGGTGAGAACAGCACATGGCCATGACCTCCAGGCAGAAGGATGACATTATCCACACGGTGCGGGTGGGGAGACAGACGCTCAGGCAGGTGCTTTGCAGAGCTTCGGGGTGGCAAACACATCCGGTGCTGGGAGGGTGGTGTACCCCAATTTTCCACGGGACAGAAGCTCCTTCTCCTGAGAGCCTTCTGGGACTCGCCTCTCTGCCTCTTCATCCAGCCATTCAGCTGTATCCTCTATAACAAAGTGCCATTAGTGAAGTGTTAAAAAAGTGAAAAACAAAAAAAAACAGAAACAAAAAAAAGAAGCTCAGGGAGGTGACTTGTCTAAGACCACAGTGTGCTTGGTGGCAGAGATGGGACAAGAGTCCAGAGCAAACCCAGTGCTCACACCTCTACCCAAGGTGCCATTGGGCCAAGGGAGGAAGAACTTCAATTAAGAGGAACAGACAGGGACTATGTAACTTACTGTCCCAACCAGGACACTTTTGAGTGGGAAAAGGGGTGTTATCAATAATTACACTAGGACAACAGCCACAACCCAGGCTGTCCCAGGCACACCGGGACACATGGTCACAAAAACCACAAGCCTGTGATATGCCAGTCACGGTGGCGGGAGCTTCCACTGTCTGGATTGTCATATCAACCCTGAAAAGTAGAGGGTAGTGCTATATCTCCATTTGACAATTGCAAAAACTGAGGCTCATTGGGGCGATAAAACCTGCTCAAGACCCCAGAGCTAACAGGCAACTGCAAAAGATTGGCGAGTAGATAGCCTCTGGGTCCCGAGAGAAGCATAGTCAACCGGTCCAGTCCACCTTGGGAAGGGGTTTGCAGCTGGTGTCTGTCCACTGTGCGGGAGCGGTGCTCGTGGCAAGCCAGTTATTACACACTTTTAGTCTTACCCCTCAAGAAGGAGAGCCCAGGGGTGGCGCAGGGTAGCAGAGGCCCATAGGATGGTAGCAGAGGGGTCCTGCGTAGCCAGAAAGGCCTCTCATTCCTGGAGCCGCTGCGTGTGGCTCGGCTCTCCGGGCAATGGCCTCTCTGAGAGGGAACCCCTCAGCTTCCTTCCTTTTTCTCTAAGCTGGCTAAAAAGCAGCCAGTGGGGGTGAGGGGGCCAGGAGGGCCCTGAGAGGTGCAGCCACCACAGCCATGGTGGGTGGAAGGCAGTGCCCAGAGCGGGATCGGATCGGGAGAGGCACAGCCAAGGGGTCTGCAGGCCGATCCCGGCAGCCCCGGGCAGCCCCCGCCAGACCCAGCCAGGCCCGCCATGGCAGGTCATGCGAGCCCTCTGCCTGCAGGACGAGCAGGGGCCTGGGGGTCTGCTGAGGCCCCTTCACAGTCCCCTGCAGCCCCAGGGCCCCAGGTACACAGTCCCCCTCGGCCCCACCTCCCAGCACTTTGCTTTCTAACAGGAAGTTCCTTCCTCTTTCTATGTTTCCCCCATTGGTCTACACCCAGCTATCCCCAGCCTGGAGCGTGGGGTGACTTTCAGGAACCTGTCATTGTGAAAAACCTGTCATTGTGAAAAACTCCCAACCGGCCATCTCTAAGCACCTGGGGTGAGCGAGGCCCTGTGAATCCGGGCAGCAGGGCCACTGAGCTGTTGGGATGGCCTCTGACCACCAAGGAAGAAGAGCCCGCGGTCACTGCAGCCTTCTCCACCCCCCTGCCACACCCACACGAACATCTGAAGGAGCCCTGGGAGGGAGCCTGGCAGGACACACAGGGGCAGGAGCTAAGGCGTCGGCTGTGAAAACGGAGAGGGGACAGATTAGTGCCACCAGGACTTGGGGATAAATTATATGCAGATGCGGACCGTTCTCTGGATGGCCTTGGGCCGACCCCGTCCTCGCCGCTTTCTTACTTGCAGTTCTCAAGAACAGCTGCAGAAGCTGCGTGGCAGGGGTAGGTTCTCGTGTTCCATGGCACTGTAGGGGGAATATGGTTACCAATAATTTAGTGTATATTTTCAAAAAGCTAGAAGAGAGGATTTTGAATGTTCACAACACAAAAAAATGATAAATGTTCAAGGTGATGTTTATGCTAAGTGCCCTGATTTGATCGTCCCATATTATATGCATGTATCGAAATATCTCTCTGTAGCCAATAAATAGGCACAATTATTATGTGTTAACTAAAAATAAAAGAAAAAAAGAGTAACTGTAAAATGGGCTGGGAATGGCACATCCTGAGATAAGAGGGGAGCTGGCCACATAGCCTGGGCTCTGTCCCAGTGCCCCCTCCCCACCGAACAGGATGTCCTCTAGCACTTTAGCCCAGCAAGTCACGTTACCCGGGGTACACAGCCTCTTGGGGCCCCTCGGCTGTGGTGCACGTGGAGCACACGCAGGGGACACTCCATCCATCCCAGGCAGCTTTCCGAGCCTTAGGGGACCGGCTCACAGTGAATCCCAGGCTTCTCTTGTCCCTTGCTGCCTAGTGTAGGTGACAAAGCTGCTTCAGGTAACCTGTGCTCACGGGTGTTCTGTCTCACCAGACGCAGACAAGTTGGTACGCAGCGCTCAGGGAACCTGCTTCGCCGGGCGGAAGAAGGAATCGGCCCAACACCCCACCTGTTCTGCCCCACCCATTCCACCCCCACGATGCTTCTCACCTCTGTTCTCTCCGTCTTATTCCCACCGCCCTCTCACGTGGGTGAGTGCATAGCCTCCTCAGCGGACTCCCGGCTCCGGGGACTCACCTCTCTACGCCACACTGATGCCAGATGATCTCTCGAAAGCTCAGCACTGGTCAGGTCACACACTTGCTCCAAAATCTTCCATGGCTCCCCAACCCCCAAAAAATATAACTTAAAATGCCCACTTGTTGTTCAAGTCCTCCCCACCCCAGCCCACCTCTGCCAATTCCAATCCCCTACGGCACATGCTTTTGACTGTTTATCCAAAATACATCTCCCCATGCTCCTAGCTAATGGAACCCCAGTTTCTTTTGAAAATCTATCCTCTTCCACACACACGCCTCCCTAGCCCACTCCACTTACCAATACGCGGAAGACCAAATTCTGGCCCTGGAAACATGCGGAGAAAAAAGGGGGTGAAAACTTCTGGGGAAGGTTTCTTGGCTGACAAATAGACATTCCTGTGGAGAAACAATCCCTCATCCTTTGCTAGACACTGTCACATCTGCATGTGACACCTGAATCAGCAGCAGCCCTCCTGTGGCCATGAAGGGACATGGCCAAGGACAAGCCCGGGCGAGGAGGGTGGAGGAGCAGAGAGAAAGAATCTGGGTCCCTGGCAAGAGCCTTGAGCTACCATCTTGGCCAGCCTGGAAGGCCCTAACTTCAGAGTTTCTTTCCGTATGAGCCAGTTGAGATTTTCTGTAGCTCGTAACCATAGACATCCTGATCCAGTGTCTGGCTCCACACCCAGGCCACTCCTGGGTTCTGGACTTATCCTGTACTTTTCCACTTCTGTGCCTGTCCTCATGCAGTTGCCTTGGCCCATCTGTCAGAACCTTGTCCTTCCCTCAAAGACCAACTCAAATGCTACCCCCAGTATGAGTCTGCCCTTGAACCCACAGAACACGGGTGGCATCTCTTTCCTCTGCACTTGATTTACAGGATCACCCTGGCCCTGACCACTCTACCCACTCACGAGAGTCAGGGCATTAAGTCTTGTTCCCGCTGCGGGACTGGAAGCTCCAGGATGGGATAGTCCACGCACTATTTACCCTGAGAGGCCTCGCAGCACTCTTAGAGGTGTCCCCAGCCACATTGTCAGTTTCTTAGTCCCTACTCCCAACTTTGTTCTTTTCCTATTGCTGCCATAACGAATGACCACAAACTTAACAGCTTGAAGCAACACAACTTTATGATATTACAATTCCGGAGGTCAGAAGTCCAAAATGGATTTCGCTGGGCTAAAATTGCAGTGTCAGCAGGCTCTTGTTCTTTCCTGGAGGCTCTGGGGGAGTGTCCATTCCCTTGCCTTTCCAGCTTCTAGAAGCCACCTGTGTTTCTTGGCTCATGGCCTCTTCCTCTGTCTTCAAAGCCATCAGTCACATCAGTCCAACCTCTGCCTCCATCCTCACATCTTCTCTGACCCTGGCACTCCTGCCTCCCACTTAGGAGGACTCTTGTGATTGCATCGGGGCCACCCAGATAACCCAGGATAATCTCCCCATCTCAAGATCCCTCACTTAGTCACACGTGCAAAGTCCTTTTTGCCATGAGAGATGGCATGTTCACAGGCCCCAGGAGTTAGGAATTGGACATCTGAGGGGGGCGGGGAAGTATTCTGCCTACCACGCCAGCTAGAGCCCTAAGTAAAACAATCAGCAATTCATTAGAAGGACAATAGTTAAGCAGCATCATCAAGATTAGGACAGAGATTCTCAGGGTCGACCCGAGTTCCTAAATATTACAACACAAATTTCCAATGTGACATTTCTCAGAATTTAGCCAAGTGGAGTCCATTTAGCTCTCATAAAAGACTTGGACCCAGAACAGGGACAAATAAAACAAAAGGCCAGTATGAGAGCTGAGGGACAGCAAGAACTGGTACTTAGTCCCTGATGCTTAAACTTGGATATCTTAGACCCAGCATCTCCAGGATTGGTCCTACAGGGATGGGTCCAAGTGGCCCCAAGGAGAAGGCAATGCCCCGAGAAGACAGAGCAAAGACATAGAGGCTAGAAACTCAGTGGGGCCTGTGACGTTCAAAACCTTATCTGTCCTATGTCCCATGGCCCCAAAGCCTTGTTTTCTGCTATCTCACACCTAAGTCCACCAGGAGTGTTAGTCACTGGTGACAAGGTGTTCTTTTATTCATGCCTTGATAGAAGTGTTCCGGTAAAGAAGAGCCTTAGCCCAAAGAAGCAGTCTCATGTGGCAAAAATAGAGGCGCCATGTCAGGCTGATGGAAGAGCCGTTGTGCTACCCCAGGAGTGTGTAGCCCTCCCCTCAGGAAGCCCCTCAGCATCCAGCTCAGGCCTCAAACCTGGTCGCCTTTGGCAGTCGGAGTTTCATCCAGGCCTTTGGACCCCCAAAGCTATATGCCCCAGAGACACAGCTGTCACCTCCCCTGAGTGAACCCGAGCAAGAGATGGCTCATCTGCACCCTGAGAAGGCCTCTTTGCCCATTAAAAAGAGAGGGAGAGAGAGACAGTACACAGAGTTTTACAACACGTAAAAGTGGTTACGATCAAAATAATCAAAGGCAAAACGCGTTGCCTCCAATTCCCCTTTGAAGCTATTTCACAAACTAAATTCCTTTCCTTTGACCAACTTTCCCAATCCTCACATATTTACCTTGCGGGGGAGGCTGGTAACATGCTCAGAGCCACATCCCCTGTGGCAGGGCTCCACCCAAGGCGGGTGCCCCTCGAGGACACCCCCGGCTCTCCTCCAGAGCCGGCAGCCCCCAAGCAGGACACGCGTTCCAACCAGCGAGCTGAAATTCTCACAGTCACCCTCTCAGGGGGCCGCGGGGCTCCCATTTCACAGATGAGAAAACTGAAGCCCCAAGAGGTTTAAGAACTTGTCCAAGATTCACAACCAGCTGGTGAAGAGCAGGCCTGGGCTTGGAATTCGGGCTGGTCACACTTCTCGCCCAGGGCTCTGCCACACGCGAGCAGCTGCCCAGCTTTCAGTCTCAGGGACTCCACACACTGAAAAATTGTGGAGGCCCCCAACGTGCTTCCATTTGTGTGAGTTATATTTAGTGATACTTGCTGTATTTGAAATTAAAAATAAGAAATGCGTAATCTTTATTAATTTACTTAAAATAGTAACAATGATAAACCCATTACACATGAACAGAAATAATGTTTTTTCATTAAAAAAAAAACCTATTATCCAAAACAAAACAAAAATGAGTGAGAAGGGTGGCATTCTTTTACCTTCTGCAACCCTCGTGCATGTTGGGCTTGAGAAGAAAGCTGGATTTTCACATCTGCTTCTGTCTCCAGTACATGGCCATGCACTGTCTGGGTAAAGCCTATGAAGAAAATTCTAGGATCTCACCCTCTGAAAGGGTCCCCGACCAGACTTTGAGAATCACTGCACTATATTATACTGCTTAATTTCTGATGCCCCAAACCTAAGTTCCTAAACCTCTCCTCGCACAAAGTAGATGCCTAATATATTTGTTGAATGAATAAATGAGCAAGTCCACAGCAAAACTGAGTGAGGGGGAAAAAGGTCGAGTCTTCAGGTCTCTAAAAGCAGGTTCGGGGTTTATCCGTGGGCTTCAATTATCCAGACCCTTCCTTCCTTGCCATGAGGTGGAAGGGGAGGAGAGTCAATAAAACTTTCTAAATCAGAGCCACTGTGAGTGGTTGTGCAGGTTGTGGACTCTGCAAGAATATCCGAGATGGTGCCAACTCACGTTCTACTCACCACGCCTGTGCCTTGGAGCAGGGCTGAAGAAGAGAGCATTTTCCTAATTTGTACAATGCTGCTGGGTGTGCCAGCAGCAGCCAAGGCCTTTCCACATAGGTGTGAGTCGCCCAAACACATCTTGATGTGGCAAGGGACAAGTAAGTCACTAATTCTTGGAGATGCTACAGCCACCCCTGGGCTGAACCAAGTAGGTTGGGCTGCAGAGATTGGACGTGAATCCTCATTTCAGCTCCTCTTACACAGCCTGGGCCTACTTCTGGAACAGCTACAAACCCAGCGAGCAAGGACGGGCCACCGCATGAGCTGGTACCCACTGTCCATGCAGCCAGTGTGGGCCCTGGAAAAGGACCCTGAAGGAACAAGCAGCGTGGCCTGCTGGTCCTGGCTGTTTTGCGGTGGTTTTCATCCTAGAGACATTTTGCTTATGTGTGGAGATATATGTGGTTGTCATAACCTTGGCAGGGGCAGCAGGGGACAGCTACGGGCATCTAGAGTGTAGAAGCCAGAGATGCTGCTAACATCCTACAATGTGCAGGACATCCCCTCACAGCAAAAATAAATCATCCAGCCCAAAATGTAACCAGAGCTGAGGCTGAAAAACCCTAGTGCAATGGAAAGAACATGGGCTCTGATCTCTGGGGGACTAGGTTCAAATCCCAGCTCTGCTGCTTTCTAATTCTGTAACTGTGGGCAGGTCCCTCACCTTGCTTCGCTTTTCTGTACAACGGAGGGAATCATACCTACCTTGTAAGACTTGTGAGAATCAAATGGCGAGGGATGGGCCTCCATGGGAGGCACAGACTCAACAAGCTGGCGACAGCACTCATAGCAACAGTAACCCTGTAGCCAGTGCCTGCCATCGCCTGGCGCTCTGCTAGCTGCCGGGTGAATGACATCCATCTCTGCTTCCTTTCCGGAAGTTTTCATGCAGCCCAGCAGCCAAGCAAAAGTTCCACGATGTCAGCTATTTAAGTTGACATGCATGTGAACGGAGGATGGAATGTTTAAAAATAAGAGAGACTATGGGTGGAAAGAATATTTTTCTTCTCTTTTTTCCAAAAAAGAAATCTTTCATGTTATTTTTATGTTGGTTTTTCCCATCAACAGGAGAAAAGAAAGAAATGGAATGAATTCAATTTTTTTCCCAAAAAAAAAAACCGTACTAATGATTGAATACGAACGTAAGTGCCCTTCATCAGAGGCCCTAACAGTGGTCTTGGCATAGATCTAATTTCCACATATCAAATCATTTCCTGATGTATGGTTGGCATTTTAATAAAGGCATTTTAATAAACCTGCCTTTATTAAAATGGGTCTTTGGGTAAAGTGAAGAACAAACCCCTTTATTTGCCTGCTCTAAGCAGCTGCACTTTCTGCTTTTGTAAAGCTGGACCTGACCCAGTGCTGATAGGTATGTGTGGTGGGTGGGAGCAATCAAAGAAGGCTTCCTGGAGGAAGTGAGACTAGTGTCACATTTTTGAACATAGGGATTCATAGGGAGCAGGGAAGGGCCACCTGAGGGCTGAAGTGACAAGCACAAAGGCTCAGAGACAACTTTCCTGGAGAGACCATCCCTGGGGAGGCCTTGAGCACAGCCTTCCAGGGCAACCTGGGCTCCAGAGCTCTCAGATGGAAAAGCCAGTGGGCCAGGCAGAAATGAGTCACAAAGCTTTCATCTTTGCAGTGTCCTTCAGTGGAGGGTAGGCAAGGCCACTGCCACAGCCTCTGTCTTCTTGAGGCCCCCTGCTGAGAAGCTGGGAGTCCCCCTTCTCACACTGTCCCCCACCCACAGCCCACACCAGGAGGCGCCCACCCTGGCTGGTTCTCCAACGCCGTGGTATGCCCTGAGCTCTTCTTTGTCCTCCCAGGTCCCACACCCCAAGCTAGAGCATCCTGGGCAACGAGCTCTCCCTCTCTGAGCCTCAGCTTCCTAGTTTTTAGGGTGAGGTTGATGACAGATTTACTTTCTCGGGCAGCTGGAAGAAACCACGAGATCCTGAGGAAAGTGCTCAACGCCCTGCCTGGTACCCAGTCCTTCTTCAGGAAAGGTGCGTTCAGCTCCCTGCCCCACACCCCCAACTTCTGGCTGCCTCCCCCACACCCAGGGGGCCCTCCGGCTGCCCTGAAGGGGCCAAACACCACCACTTACCCCACAACGAGCACTCTGGGGAGAACCTGCCTTAAACACAGACACAAGGACCCAGGACTTTAAAACTTGCACAAAATCAAGTTGTGAAGAAGACAGGGATGCACAAGGCAGACTCTGGATACCCCTCCCCTCCTCACTGAACCCGCTCCTCACCCCCACACACCCACATTCACAGAAAGAGCAACGAAAATATCCTGGGTGCCCCCTAAGGGCTGGGGCCTGTGCTGAGCATCTGCACACAGCAGCACATCTGTCCTGCAAGGAAGACACGGACACACATGGAGACTGAGCTTAGAAGAGGTGGGTAACTTGCCGAGGACTTCATGGCCGGCAGAGCTCGGTCCCATGACATCTGTTCCTTCCGTGAGGCCGCCTTCCTCACCACTTCTCCTCCGCCTGCAGCCCACTCCCACCTGCTCCTCGGTCTCCCCTTTGGGGCTGCGCTAGTGTTTGGCCCATCCGCACCCATCCCTGGCCTCCTTCTCCCATGTCCTCCTCGAGTTGAAAGCCTGGAAAACTAAATCCACAGTTTCCCCCTCTCCCTTGCAGTTAAGGGTCACCGTGTGGCCCAGTTGTGACCAGTGAAATATAAGCAGAAGTCTGCTGGGAAGGGAGAAGCATTTGGGAAAGTTTATGACTTTCCCAGTAAATGTAAACAGCCCCAGCTGGTGTGATCTCTTGCTCCTTCCTCCTGCCTCGCCTGTGGGCATGATGCCTGGAGGTACAGCAGCCCTCATTCGGGATAACAGTCAGTACTCTAAGATGGCAGAGGAAAAGATCAGAAGAGCTAGATGTTGATGGCATGGTTGAGTTTCTGTACCAGCTCTTGCCTGCCCACCTGCAGACTTCTTGCGTTGTGAGAAAAGTAATTCCCGAATTATTTAAGCTGCTGTGGGCTGGGTTTTCTATTACTTGCTGCCAAATGCACTCCTAATACACTATTCACATCCTAGTCCTACACCCCAACCAAAATCCACACCCCAAGCCCCACCTGAACATTGTCGTTTAACACTATTGCCCCATGTAATCACTCTCCCACTGCCCACATCTACCCCAAACAGCCCACCCTAACCCCAGCCTCTATGGCATGGGCCCATCCCAAGCCTAATGCTTTGGTCCACAGGGGGCTGAAGCATTCCTTCTATCATCCTTGCCATTCAGGATCCAGTAGGCTCTTCCCTACCCTCCCCACTTCCCAAGCTTCAAAAACCACCTCCACCATCACGGGATTGCTTTGCAAACAGAACTGACTTCTTCTGAAGGCCAGCGAGAGTCTAGTCCCACTTCTTTTTCCTGAGTTAGGACAGATTTATCTACACGAGGTCACATACGCCTCTCATGGTGCAGAAAAATTCTGTTCTGTGGAAAAAACAAAGAAAACAACAACGAAAACCTTTGCCTTCTCTTTTAAGAACTTTATTTCAAAATGCTGGACCATGGTGATCATTTGACAAACACGGTGTTAGGCAATGCCTCCAGGGGCCAAGAGAGACACTCGGGGAACATCCTCTATCCAGGGTGAGCTAATCGCGGTGACCAGTGGCTTCGAAGTGGTTGAGCCAGGCTCCCTTACTTAGATGGGGAGCAGAGCCTCTAGAGAAAGAGTCCAGACGCTCAGACCCTGCACCTGTTTTCCAAGGCTGCCGCCCCTCATGAATGAATAACCTGCTGCCCTGAAGAGGGCGGGAGCTGCCGCTGCCCGTGGAGTGGGACAGCAGCCCCCCCACCACCAGTTTGCGGCGCAATGTGTCACCACAAGACACCCCTCCCCTTTGGATCCAGACGCTGAACCTCTGTCTGTCTGCAGCGCAGTTTCATTACCTGTGACATGGGGAGGAACCCCCCGCATCCCCCTACACACAGCTGTGTCCTGCTGAAGGAGAACAGGCCAGGAAGCTTTGAAGAAGGGAGAGGAGGGTGACCAGGGCAGACCAGGGCATTTGTCCATGACCTTGAGCAAATTACCTGCCTCCCTGTATCTCAGCTATGTCCTGTAAAATTTGGATGATAATACTATCTACCTCATAAGACTATTCTGAAAATGCAATGAGATTATACAAAACGCTGAGAAGAGCACATGGTTCACACAGGCATGTAAGTGTGGTGACACAGGACAGGCATTCAATGGCAGGAAGGTCTCA
>RJWJ010004089.1:8268-79496 GCA_004363605.1 Indri indri | reverse complement strand
CAGCGGCAGTTTCTGAACTCTGCTTGGAGGAACAGGAGAAAGGCAGGGGATAAGGGTAATAGCTCAGGCCCCAGCCTGCCCCAGCCTGTATCCCTGTCACCTGGGAGTACTCCTGGGTCCATCCATACCTCATTCTCCTTCACATCCCATCTCGCCTCCAATCCCACCCCACCTTTAGCAAAGTCTGAGCTCATCTATTGTAACACTGAATCCTCCCGCTGCCCCTCCTTCCGCCCAGCCCTCCGCTCCCCGGGGTCCTTCCAATTCCCGACCCTGTCCTAGTCCGAGCCTTGTAGGCCAGCCAAGCTAAAGCCACAGCCAAGCTCCCACCTTCCTCTTGCCCTGAAGGGCATATCCCTGCTGTGACTAAAGACTCGTCTCAGCAAGCGTAAGCTCAGGTCCTGCCTGCCTCTTTGGAGCCCAAAAGCTGCTCTGAGCTCTCCCAACACCAAACGCCTCTACAACTTGGTCCGTTGTAGCGGCGGTTGCTGTTGCCAAGCAACGAGAAAGGGGGGCGGGGCCTAAACGCCCGCCGTAAACTCGCGCCGGGTAAACACATCGACAGCACCCCTACGCCAGACCGAAGTCCCCGCCCCTGATTCCCGTTGTGCCGGAAGCTGGAAATACCGTTTGGCCTGGACGTATTCTCGCGAGGTTTGCCATCCGCCCGGCCTGCACTGCGGCATTTCGCGCGCGGGATAGCTCAGTTCCCGGGCGCACGGCGCGGCCTCTCCCAGCGCCCCCGGCGCCGCCGCCGTCATGGGTTTCCTGAAACTGATTGAGATCGAGAACTTTAAATCGTACAAGGGTCGACAGATTATCGGACCATTTCAGAGGTTCACCGCCATCATTGGACCCAATGGCTCTGGTGAGATAAGCCCGGCTTCGGCCCTGCGCCCGTCCCGGCCTGGACCCCCTATCCGGCGCCGGAGTAGTACAGTCCAGCCCATGCAACCTGAAACGTCGCGAACCCTTACGGGTTCCTTGCCCCTCCTGAGGGGGTTCGGCTCGAACCCGCTCTCCCTGTGCGGTCGCTCTAGCTCAAACCTCTTCCAGGTGTCAGTTGCTCGCACTTTGCGCGACCCCTGTTCCAGCCACTTGGTACGGGCCGAACTGTACGTTACGCCGCCCACTGCCTCCTCCCGCCAAAGGAGGCGCGTCCGAGCCGGCTGCCAGCCGTCAGCCAGCCGCCTGCCGCGCGGCTCCCCGCCGGACCGCCTGGATCCGGCCTCCCAGCCTCGTTTGATCCCCTCCGGAAAATGTGGGACGGCTGCTAGTTCTCCTGTGGCCTCCGGTCCCAAACGGTACACTCGTGCTTCAGCCCAGCGCCCCCTCCCGCCTCGCATTGGTACGCTCCAATTTGTTCCTTTTTACTCTTATCCCGAGGCGGCACTTTTGAATTTCGAACCCAGCGCTGGTGTCTTCAGAGTGCTTGCCGTCTCGATCCCCACCCTCAGCCCCCACCTAAGAGGTAGTTGCCTCGAATTCGCCCTTTTTCTACCTCTGAAACCGTCAAAAGTCAGAACTCATTCGCTTAACAAATTGTTGAATGCTTATTGTTTATCAGTTGTTCTATTTCAGGTTGTGGAAACAGTGGAGACTAGAATAAGCCAAGTCTATGCTCACAGGGAACTTACATTCCAGAGGGAAAGAATATAAAGAAAGAGAAAATAAGATAATTTTAAGTTACCATAAATGCTATTCAGGGAATGAGACAGGTTGATGTGATAGAGTGACTTACTTGGGTGGTGTCTTTAGCATGGATGATCAGATAAAGCCTCTGTCTTTATCTTAACTCTCCACCTCTAAATGATACACCGTGGATTCCTCTCATCTGCCCCCAGAAGTGATCCATTTGGAATCCTGCTGTGTTCTTCCACCCCAGAAATGTTCTGTTAATAGCTGAATCATTTCCTAGCCTGAGAGGCTGCCCTTGCTAAGGTAGCTCATCCTGAGTACCTTCCCTGGAGTCGTACCAGGGTTTGGCTGTCTGATTAGAGCAGGGTTTCTCAACAGTGGCACTGTTAACATTTCCAGTGAGATAATTCTTTGCCTTGGGATCTGTCCTGTGCATTGTAGGATGTTCAGCAGCATCCTTGGCTTCTACACACTAGATGACAGTAGTATCCCCACTCCCCAGGTAGGACACTCAAACATGTCTCCAGACTTTACCAAAAGTTCGCGGAGGTGGGGCAAAATCGCTCCTCCCTCCTACTTCATTTGAGAACCACTAGCCTGGAGGGCTAATGCTTGGGGTCCACCCAGTTTCTTAGGGTTTTGGGGTAGTGGCCCCTGTGGAAACAGCCAGGATGCATCTTGGCATTCAGTCCCCTCCGCATTGGTAGATTTGTATACCCAGCTGTTCTTCAAGGCCCACCTCTGCATGGCATTCCTTGATTCCCCTCAGTGAATTGCTCTTCTCTAGCGCACAGTAGACATTTAGTACACATTAATGTTTATTTTCTTCTGTCTTGTATTCATGGCATATGTTTTTGTATCTTCATCACTGGTCTATGAGTGTCCTCAAGAAGACATTCCTTGAAACATTTGTGTTCAGCCCAAAATATAAAAATGTTTGCAATATCGAATGGTTGTGAGTAGAGAGGCCTGTGGTTGTGACATATTCTTGTCATCCCTGGAGATCATAGGAGAAGCCCAAAGGTTGGAAATTGATACCTAAAATCCTGGTTTGCAGGACGTGCTAGTCCTGCTGTGATGAGGGAGACAAGAGCTAAGAATGTTAGGATAGGATAGGACTCATTTACCGAGCATTTACTGTGTATCAAGTACTTTATTTATTGGGACCCCTTACATTTACATTCTCACAACGACCCTAGGAGGGAAATACCATTAGCTTTGTTTTATACATGAGGAAACTGAGGCACAGAGTTGTGATAACTTGTCCATGGTTCTTAGAGCCAGGATCAGAACCCATGCCTGTCATACTTCAAAGCTGGTGCTTCTGCCACTCCAACAGAGAATTACATGCACGCATTATTTTAGACTTATTAGTTGTAGTTTTTCATTTTTTCCAGGCAAGGGAATGAAAGCTCAATTAAGAAGAAGTAGTGAAATTAAGATTGGAATCTGATCCGTTGGACTGGAGGCCAAGCTCTTAATCACAGTCTTATGTTGCCTCCATGGAAGGACTTGGGCTTGGGCTGCTTTTTTCTTTTCTTTTCTTTTCTTTTTTTTTTTTTTAAGAGATAGGGTCTCTCTCTCTCCCCCTCTCTCCCCTCTCCTCCCCTCCCCTCCCCTCCTCTCCTCTCCTCTCCTCTCCTCTCCTCTCCTCTCCTCTCTTCTCTCACCCTGGCTAGAGTGCAGTGGCATCATAGCTCACGGCAACCTCAAAGTGATCAAGGGCTTAAGCGATCCTTCTGCCTCAGCCTTCCGAGAAGTGAGGACTGCAGGCGTGTGCCATCACACCTGGCTGATTTTTATATTTTTTGTAGAGACAGGGTCTCACTATGTTGCCCGGGCTGGTCTCAAACTCCTTTCCTTGAGCAATGCCTCTGCCTCCCAAAGTGCTGGGGTTATAGGTCTGAGCCACCACACCTGGCCTGGGCTGCCATTTTTAAGGTTGAGTAGAAAGGCATGTAGAACATGTTTAGGGAGAATCTTGAGATAGCATTTATAGAGATTAAACTGTTCATCCTTACTGTCCAACCCCAGCCTAAGCTTTCAAAAAGTGTCTTTTTTTTCAGATTCTAAAATGAAGACAGTAAAAACTGTAACTCCACTAGTGAAAAGATAGCTATTCTTAATGTTAAAAAACTTATTTATTTGAATAGTTGATACACGCACATGGTATAAAATTCAAAAAATCCCAAAGGATATACAATAAAAAGAAGACTCTCCCCTGACCTTAGCTCTACCTAGTGTCCTTCTCAGAAGCAATCACAATTATACTGTTTACATTTTCATATATTTTTCCTATGCTTTCCCCTCTTCCCAAGTTTTTATTATGAAAACTTGCAAATATGTGTTTCACATAATCATTTGAAAATAAATTGCAGACTTAATGACATTTTACCCCTGAGTGCTTCAGCATTCATCTCCTAAAATCATTTCCTGTATTACCACTTTTCCATTATCAAAGAAAATTAATTTCCTCATGTCATCACTTTATTCAACTTATATTAAGGCTTCCCTAATTTGCTCCTCAAATGTCTTTTTGGTTTTTTGGAACCAGAGTCCAATCAGAGTTCATGCACTGCATTTGCTTATGTCTCAGTAATCTCTTGTGTTCTAGAATGGTTCTCCGAACCTTCCTTATTAGATAATGAATTTTTGAAAAGACCAAGCCAGTTGTCTTCTAGAATGCCCCACATTCTGTGTTTGTCTAAGGTTTCCTTATGATATCATTTTCTGTGTTCCTCAAGGTAAGTCTAAAGGCTTGTTTGGGTTCAGGTGAAATATGTCTGGCAAGATACTTCATAGATGATGCTGTGTGCTTCATATTATATCACTATAGGAATATGCCTTTTTTTATTGCATTTTATTTTATTTGTTTATTTATTTTTTTGTGACAGAATCTTGCTCTGTTGCCCCAGCTAGAGTGCAGTGGCGTCATAGCTCACTGCAACCTCAAATTCCTGGGCTCAAGTGATCCTCCTGCCTCAGCTTCCTAAGTAGCTAGGACTACAGGCATGTGCCACCATGCCCGGCTAATTTTTCTATTTTTTGTAGAGTCAAGGTCTTGTTCTTGCTCAGACTGGTCTCGAACTCCCGACCTCAAGCAATCCTCTCGCCTCAGCCTCCCAGAGTGCTAGGTTGGCAGGCGTGAGCCACTGTGCCCAGTGACACTACCACACACTTTTTTTCGATTGTGGTAAAATACACATAAACTTTACTAAACCATTTTTAAGTATACAGTTCAGTAGTGTTAAATATGTTCACATTGTTGTGCAGCTCATCTCTTTTTTTTTTTTTTTTTTGAGACAGAGTCTCACTGCCTGGGGCGAGTGCCGTGGCGTCAGCCTAGCTCACAGCAACCTCAAACTCCTGGGCTCAAGCAATCCTACTGTCTCAGCCTCCCGAGTAGCTGGGACTACAGGCATGTGCCACCATGCCCGGCTAATTTTTTCTATATGTATTTTTAGCTGTCCAATTAATTTCTTTCTATTTTTGGTAGAGACAGGGTCTCGCTCTTGCTCAGGCTGGTCTCGAACTCCTGAGCTCAGAACGATCCACCCGCCTCGGCCTCCCAGAGAGCTAGGATTACAGGCGTGAGCCACCGCGCCCGGCTAGCTCATCTCTTGAACGTTTTCCTCTTGCAAAACTGAAACTATTCTCACTAAAAAACAGTTCTCATTGAGACAGGGTTCCTGGGTTCAAGCGATCCTACTACCTCAGCCTCCCAAGTAACTGAGACTATAGGTGCACACCACTGTGCCAGACGAATTTCTGTGTGTGTGTGTGTAGAGATTGGAGTCTCACTGTGTTGCCCAGTCTTAGTCTTAAACTCCTGGCTTCAAGTGATCCTCCTGCCTAAGCCTCCCAAAGTGCTGGGATTACAGGTGTGAGCCACTGCGCCCGGCCCCAGCCCCTGTTTTGTTTTTGTTTTTGTTTTTGTTTTTCTAACGTTGCAATCAAACTATAGAGTTTTGTGTCCTGTTTGTTTACCTATTGTGGGCTTTTGTCCACATCATTAAAGGTTGTAGAACAATCCATTCTGTGAATATACTATTTCCTTAGACTGGATTCTAGTTTTTGGCTGCTATAAGTAATAACTACAAGAGGACTATTTTTCCTAAGCCTTTGACCCAGAGCTTTGGTTGGGCCCAGTCTTTATGGGTGTGAAGGAATATTCTCTCCTCCCATTAGTCTGAACACTGAGTGATTAGGGGACATTCGTGCTCCTCTCAGGTCTCCTTTATTCCTTTTCCTCTCCTCTTCCTTTCTTCCTGACTTTTTCTACTTTGTCCCGTCTTTCCTTAGGTAAGTCAAATCTCATGGATGCCATCAGCTTTGTGCTGGGTGAAAAAACCAGCAACCTGCGGGTAAAGACCCTCCGGGACCTGATCCACGGAGCTCCTGTGGGCAAGCCAGCTGCCAACCGGGCCTTTGTCAGCATGGTCTACTCTGAGGAGGGTGCTGAGGACCGTACCTTTGCCCGTGTCATTGTAGGTGGGTGAGGCTGTCCAGAAGGCTCTCCTTGGGTCCTAGGATATGGCTAGACTGGTTGACTGGGATAAGAGGGAGGCCTGATTCTCACTGACTCATTCATGCATTGTCTTGTAGGGGGTTCCTCTGAGTACAAGATAAACAATAAAGTGGTCCAGCTACATGAGTACAGTGAGGAATTAGAGAAGTTGGGCATTCTCATCAAAGCTCGAAACTTCCTCGTCTTCCAGGTGGGCATTTTTAACAGTTATTGGTTATTTGCTTTTCGCCAGACCTTGTCCCATCCCCACTGGGCCTGCTCCATCTCAGGTGTCATCATTGCTTCCCTGAACTAAAGTAGCACCTTCCTCACTGGGCTTCCTGATTCCAATCTGGCCCCTTCTCATTTATCCCCTAGGCCAGGTTGATCTTATGAGGACACAAATCTGTTTCTCTCCCCTTTTTTCCTTAAAGCATTTCAGTGATTCCTTATTGCCTTACAACGGTGGTTCTTAAACTGTAATCTCCAGACCAGCAATATCAGCATCACCTGGGAACACGTTAGAAATGCACATTCTCAGGCCACATCCCAGATCTCCTGGCTCAGAAGCAGCCTATGGGGTTGGACACAGCAGTTTGTGTTTTACCAAGCTCTGCAGATTATTAGGATGCCTACTGGAGTTTCAGAATCATTGCTTTAGGATGAAATCCAAACTCCTAAGTCTCTCATTCAGGAAACACCATCATTTGGTTCTTGCCCACCTTAGTTAGCCTTATCTGCCCATGCTCTTCCCCTACAGCCTTGCGCTTCAGCCTAATTAAACCACTTACGGTTCCCAAAATTTACCTACTTCCTTTGGCCTGCAGGCCTTTGCTTATTTTTTTTTTCCCCTTAAAATTTCTTTTTAAAATATGGAATGCTTCACGAATTTGTGTGTCCTTCTTGCGCAGGGACCATGCTAATCTTCTCTGTATCGTTCCAGTTTTAGTATATGTGCTGCCGAAGCGAGCACAGGCCTTTGCTTATTAACTTTCCTCTGCATGGAATAAGCTTTTCTCTTTTATTTTCTTAGTTTTTCCCAATCTTCTAAATTCAGCATGGATGTCACCTTTGGGAAGCCTTCCCAGGTAGACATTCCTACCAGTTTCCTACCCCCAAGCTTCATTTAGTCCTTTTTTTGTGCTGCTTCTGTCACTGCACATAACACTGTGTTGTCTTTGTGTCTGTCTCTTTGGTTCCCTGTGTTCCTCAGAAGGAAGGGAATGTGTCGTCAAAGCCCAGCGTGAAATGTGGCACCCAGTGGAAGGGTAGGGGTCAGTGAACTTTTTCTGGATAGATGAGTGGAAGTAGGTAAGGGGAACTGGGCTGGCTGGGTCTAAATGGGAGTGGATTTTGACCTTTACTAGGGTGCTGTGGAATCTATTGCCATGAAGAACCCCAAAGAGAGGACTGCTCTATTTGAAGAAATCAGTCGCTCTGGGGAGCTGGCCCAGGAGTATGATAAGCGAAAGAAGGAAATGGTGAAGGCTGAAGAGGACACACAGTTTAATTACCATCGCAAGAAAAACATCGCAGCTGAACGCAAGGAGGCCAAACAGGAGAAAGAAGAGGTAAGTGGCCAGGCTACCTCTTGGCTCTGAGGGGCCAGGATGGGCCCAGTGCCTTACTGATGCAGCCCTACCCCCATTCCTATGTTTGCACAGGCTGACCGCTACCAGCGCCTGAAGGATGAGGTGGTACGAGCTCAGGTACAGCTGCAGCTCTTTAAGCTTTACCATAATGAAGTGGAAATTGAGAAGCTCAACAAGGAACTGGCCTCTAAGAACAAGGAGATTGAGAAGGATAAGAAGCGAATGGACAAGGTAGAGGATGAACTGAAGGAGAAGAAGAAGGAACTGGGCAAAATGATGCGGGAACAGCAGCAGATTGAGAAGGAGATCAAGTAAGAGGCTGACTGGGACCTGTGCTTCATGGGAAACCAAGAGGCTGTACTACTGTTCCTTAGGGCTCCTACGAGCCTGGAGTCCAGTGCCCTTACTAGTTTCCCTGTTTTCCCCTTGACTTATTTTGGCCAGAACCAGGCACATTTGTTGACTTGTGTTTTGGATAAATATAATATTGAAGTGCTTAGGCTCTGGGTAGACAGGTACTCAGAAGAGGGAGAAGTTGAATTGAAGCTAGAAGTTTAAAGGGCAGGAATTTGAAAAGGTTAGACAGGGGACAACTAAGTAAACACAGGGTGTTCTTGGGAGTTGTTAATGAGGGGCCTGGCATGGCCAAGGTTGAGGCAAGAGTGGTCACCTTCCCTTGTGGAGTGGCTGGAATGCCAGACTGAAGCCATAGGTTCCAGGGAGTAGACAGATTGCCCCTTAATTACCTGAGGCTGGCTCAGGGGCTCAGGCCCCCCTTTCTTTGAGTAGAAAGCCTGCAAATTCTCCCTTATTCCACGGTGCTAATTGGTTCCCCCCTCTTCTCTGGTAAAAGGGAGAAGGACTCAGAACTGAACCAGAAGCGGCCTCAATACATCAAAGCCAAGGAGAATACCTCCCACAAAATCAAGAAGCTGGAAGCGGCCAAAAAATCTCTGCAGAATGCTCAGAAGCACTACAAGAAGCGCAAAGGTGACATGGATGAGCTGGAGAAGGAGATGCTGTCAGTGGAGAAGGCCCGGCAGGAGTTTGAAGAACGAATGGAAGAAGAGAGTCAGAGTCAGGGCAGAGACTTGACCCTGGAGGAGAATCAGGTAAGCCCTGGAAGGGGTTGGTGGAGAGGAGATAACTGGGCTGACTTGGTCATATCTATCGTCCTTCCTTATCCCTAACACAGGTGAAGAAATATCACCGGTTGAAAGAAGAAGCCAGCAAGAGAGCAGCTACCTTGGCCCAGGAACTGGAGAAATTCAATAGAGACCAGAAAGCTGACCAAGACCGTCTAGATCTGGAAGAGCGGAAGAAAGTAGAGACAGAGGTGGGCAAGAGTTATAAGATTAGGGATGATGGTCCAGAGAAAAGGAAGTATAGGTTGAGCATCCCTCCCAAATTGCAAAATCTAAAAAAATTCTGGTCCCAGGCATTTCGGATAAGGGATACTCAACCCATAGTGATAGTCTTCACAATAATGATGATAGCTAAATAACATCTGTCAAGCACTGACTGCCAGGCATTGTTCTTTACACATATTCACTCATTTAATTCTTCATTTATGACTACCTTCATGAGATGGCTACTATTAATCCCCATCTTCCAAATAAGGAAGCTACAGCACAGAGGTGAAGTAATTTGCCTAAGGGTACATAATTATGTAGCAGCAGAACTAGGATATGAACCTGGACAGTCTAGCTCTAAAGTCTATACTCTTACCAAGTATATTTCACTTACTGCCTCCCTAATAGTAATAATAACATTAGTGATAAAAAATTGTTACAGTGCCCAAGAGCCAACAATGTTCCAGGCATTCTGCTAAGCACTTCTCTTAAATATTTAAAAGAATGTGGTAGGCATTAGTATTAACAGCTACCCTATTCTGTGAATTAGAGATTACCCACATTTTACACATGAGAAAACAGGGGCAGAAAGGCCTGTGAAGCTTTTCTTTATCTTGGTTTGAGCCTCCATGATCGATGAGAAGATAGCCTGGGCTGGGTAGAACACCTATGAGAGGTTCTGGAGCCCTGGGAGGCTCCCATCAGTTAGCAGATCCAAACCGAACACCATCTGTGTGTCTGCCTTTTAGTAGACCTTTTGCATTAGTGACAGATTGTCCGGTACTGTTGGGCTCTTGGATGAGTGGGCTCATAGGGGTTGTAAGCCTGGGCCTCATGGTCTTGGAGTTAACTTGTGCAGTCCCTGGTGATGGAATATATTTGTTTCCCAGGCCAAGATCAAGCAAAAGCTGCGGGAGATTGAAGAAAATCAGAAGCGGATTGAAAAACTGGAGGAATACATCACCACTAGCAAGTATGTGGCTCTGCAACCGTTCTCCTTACTTCCAGGCCTGTTTTTGTGACCCTACCTGTCCTGCCCCTCTTCAGGCAGGACCCCCAGAGTCCCTCTCAGCCAGGAATATTTTCTGACCAGCCTGAGTGACTTTTATGTTCCTTCACTTTGCAGGCAGTCCCTAGAGGAGCAGAAGAAGCTAGAGGGGGAGCTGACGGAGGAGGTGGAGATGGCCAAGCGGCGTATTGATGAAATCAATAAGGAGCTGAACCAGGTGATGGAGCAGCTAGGGGACGCCCGCATTGACCGCCAGGAGAGCAGCCGCCAGCAGCGAAAGGCAGAGATAATGGAAAGCATCAAGCGCCTTTACCCTGGTTCCGTGGTAAGAATGGAGCGGGAACTCATTTCCTGGGCACCTACTCCCACATTCACCGTCGTTTGATTTTCCCAGCAGCTCTTTGAGGACAGGGTTGCTGATCCAATTTTTATAGTTGGAGGAGCTGCGGCTCAGAGAGGTTAAATGACTTGCCCAAAGCAACACAGCTTATAAGTGGAAGAACTACAATTCAAACCCAACTCGTTGTGACTTTTAAGCTCGTGTTCTTTTCCTCATACCAATTATAATCTTTCCGAAGGGTTTGTCTTGCTGTGTCCACTCCTCTGTGGGGAAAACCTTTGGAAGGGGGAAGGGCCGTCGGGCCGGAATTACTCTCCCAGGAAGTATCTCTGTGCAGTCTTCTATATGAGCTCCCTTGGCATGTACCAACCAGCCCGTTATCTTTTAGGGACACCCTGGGCTTTATCAGATCTCTTGGCTTCTTTCACAAAATCCTGAGTTCCCAGCTTCCCTGAATATTATCCCATCCCTGGGTTCAACTTAGTTTGGTTCCACAAATATTCCCTATCATTCCTCTCTAGGCACTGCTAGGGAGATAAGTATGAATTAGGCTTAGTCCCTGCCCTTGTAGAGTTTACCCTTTATCTGATAGTTCTTAGGGAACCATGCTTGATTTTGAGGTGATAGGGGAAGGGAACTGGTAAAAGAGTTATTTTGCCAGGTGCTTGTGAAAATTTGAGATAATATATATAAGGTATTTGGCATAGTGCCTCTGTGGTAATGGTCTATGAAATGGTGAAAGAGAGATTTAGAAACATGATTTCGGATTCAGACATGACTGCCCAAAGTCGTTGCTTGGAAGCCAGAATAGACTTTTCCTCTATAGCATAGGGGCTCTTTTCTTTTATAAGATAGAAAACCAAAGTGCTTTTCCTACTCTCACACAACCAGCACAACACTTCAATCTGACACCAGACATGTGGGGGTTTTTCATCACACGCCAAGCAGTTCTCCAGCTGGGTGTCCTATAATGTGATTCAGTTCTGACACTATCTGGAGATAGCATCAGATCCCACAGGTTAAGGACTCAGTCCCACAAGACTACCCCCTACTTCAGATGCCAGTTGAAAGTCCCAAGTTGTGGCCTGTGGTTCTGATTGACCTATAAATCAGGGTTCCCACAAACTCCTCCTTGGGTTCAATTAATTTACTAGAGCAGCTCACAGAACTCAGGGAAACATTTTACTTGGGCTTACCCATTTATGATAAAGGATATTACAAAGGGTACAGATGAACAGCCAGATGGAAGAGATGTATAAGGCGAGGTATGGGAGAAGGTTGTGAAGCTTCTGTGCCCTCTCCAGGCGCACCGCCCTCCAGTCACCTCCACATGTTTAGCTGTCCAGTCCCAAATCCAGTTCTTTTAGGTTTTTATGGAGGCCTTACTTTGTAGACATTGGCCATTGGTGAAAAACTCAATCTTCAGCCCCTTTCCCCTGTTTCTGGTGACCAGCCCTCATCCTGAAGCTGTCTAGGGCCCCCTAAGCATTAGTCATCTCATTAACATGCAAAAGACACTTTGATCACTCTTGATATTCCAAGGGTTGTAGGAGCTGTTTGTCAAGAACTTGGGTCAAAGACCAAATATTAGGTCATTAAATATGAAATGTCCGATTTCGAATCAAAAGTTTATTATATCTCAAATAAGCAGTACAATTAATCAAAGTATGCGCCTACAGTATCAACACAGTTATGCCATCTTTTTTTTTTTTTTCTTTTGAGACAGAGTCTCCCTCTGTTGCCCAGGCTAGAGTTCCGTGGTGTCAGCCTAGCTCACAGCAACCTCAAACTCCTGGGCTCAAGCAATCCTTCTTCCTCAGCCTCCCAAGTAGCTGGGACTATATGCATGCACCACCATGCCCGGCTAATTTTTTCTATATGTATTTTTAGTTGTCCAGCTAATTTCTTTCTATTTTTTTAGTAGAGATGGGGTCTCGCTCTTGCTCAGGCTGGTCTCGAACTCCTGAGCTCAAACGATCCTCCCGCCTCAGCCTCCCAGAGTGCTAGGATTACAGGCATGAGCCACCACACCCGGCCCAGTTTTGCCATCTTAATGGTAGCCGGTTTATGCCAGCAGTGAAGAAGCCTGGAGAGCAAGTGACGATGAAATCGCAAAATGTGTTTTCCACAGCTTGTTGAGAATTGAATATTTTTCCTGGCATGAAGTTGTCCAAAGCCTGAAAGAAGTGGTAGTCAGTTGATGCGAGGTCTGGTGAATATGGTGGATGACAGGGAGTTTCCAAGTCCAGCTTCTATAGTTTGAGCGGCATTGTTTTTTTGTGACATGTGCTCTTGTAAGAAGACTGGACTCTCTCTATTAACCAATCTCGGCTGCTTAATTGCAAGCATCCTTATCATTTCATCTAGTTGATTGCAGTCGACATCCACTGTAATCTACTAAGCAGGTTTCATGAAGCTGTAGTGGATAATACCAGCGCTAGACCACCAAACACACCATTAGTTTTTTTTTGATGAATATTCAGTTTGGGACTGTTTTGGCATTTCATCCTTATCCAACCATTGTGCCAAACGCTTGTGATTGGCAAAAAGAATCCATTTTTCATTACATGTTAACAATACGGTGTGGAAATGGTTTACGTTTATGTTGTGACAGCAAAGAAAGGCAAGCTTCAAAATGATTTCTCTTCTGATGCTCGTTTAATTCATGCGGTACCCATCTATCTAGCTTCTTTACCTTGCCAGTTTGTTTCAAATGGTCCAGTATTGTTGGAACAGTAATGTCAAACCTTGCTCCTAATTCACACATAGGTTGAGATGGATTTGCTTCCACTACAGCTTTCAGCTCATCATTATCCACCTTGGTCTCAGGTCACCCACGTGGCTCATTTTCAAGATTAAAATCACCAGAACAGAACTTCTCAAACCATTGATGTACTGTGCATTCATTAGCCACATACTTCCCAAACACTTCATTGATATTTCTAGCTGTCTGCACTATATTGGTTCCATGATGGAACTCATATTCAAAAATAACATGGGCCGGGCGCGGTGGCTCACGCCTGTAATCCTAGCACTCTGGGAGGCCGAGGCAGGTGGATCACTCAAGGTCAGGAGTTCAAGACCAGCCTGAGAAAGAGCGAGACCCTGTCTCTACTGAAAAATAGAAAGAAATGATCTGGACAACTAAAAAAATATATATATAGAAAAAGCCAGGCATGGTGGCGCACGCCTGTAGTCCCAGCTACTCGGGAGGCTGAGGCAGAAGGATTGCTTGAGCCCAGGAGTTTGAGGTTGCTGTGAGCTAGGCCGACGCCACAGCACTCGCTCTAGCCCGGGCAACAAAGCGAGACTCTGTCTCAAAAAAAATAAAAAAAATAAAAAAATAACATGAATTTTTGACTTATCTATGGTTTCACAAAAATTACTCTAAAAATATTTGAAAGATAATCATAAGCCAAATTATGCATTTGAAAGAATGAGGATGTACCTTCACAATTAAAAAAAAAGTGTCAGTGTGAACTGTCAGAGGTATCCAGTGTCAAAGTTAGTACTTAAGGAAATCGGACATTTCATACTTAATGACCTCATCTATCTTTGACAGTATCACAGTCCATCTCAGTCTTCAAGCACAGATCCCTTACATCAAAACAATCATATAAGTTGAAAGATACTGGCACATTACTAGAATCCAATTTAGCCGCTAATTAATAGTCTAGTCTATCATCATATCATGTGAAAATGTCTCCCAGAGCCAGGCCACTCAGGTTTGCAAGCTTCCATTCAATCTGGTCAGGTTCTAAAAACAGAAATAGTCTCAGCAAACTACAGCTTCACCCTTTGAGGCATCTGGTATAATTGCTTAAGAGATAATATCATCTCTTGCTCTGAGCCTCTTTTGAAGTGTTACTATAATATTGGCTTTCCCTCATTACATAACCCATGCATTCATTCCTTTACCCCCCTTCTCTTACCCAAACTTTTCCACCTTTGGAAGGGAATTAGGATTGGCCAATGTGCTGATCTAGACTTCAGGCAGCAATACTAGTTCAGCAAGTGCTTCCTCCTTAGTCCATCCCCATTCAGATAGGGTAGAGTTACATAAATGCAGAACTAGTGGGCTATCCTGACCACTAGGCAATACAGTTGCATTCACTTTTCCTAATAACAGATTCCAGTCTGACCCTCTTTCCATGCTGGGAATTGGGATTCCTGAGCCAGATCCAAAAGCCTCATGCTTCAGTTTTCCCTTTCTATTTTACTCAGTATGGCCGTCTCATTGACCTCTGCCAGCCCACACAAAAGAAGTATCAAATTGCTGTAACCAAGGTTTTGGGCAAGAACATGGATGCCATTATTGTGGACTCAGAGAAGACAGGCCGGGACTGTATTCAGTATATCAAGGAGCAACGTGGGGAGCCTGAGACCTTCTTGCCTCTTGACTACCTGGAGGTAAGGCTTGTTGGGGATGGGGTCAGGGCAGTACTCAGGGGACCCTCTTCCTAGTCCTCCATGTTCTGCCACTGACTGAGCTTCTCTCCACAGGTGAAACCTACAGATGAGAAACTCCGGGAGCTGAAGGGGGCCAAGCTAGTGATTGATGTGATTCGCTATGAGCCACCTCACATCAAAAAGGCCCTGCAGTATGCATGCGGCAATGCCCTTGTCTGTGACAACGTGGAGGATGCCCGCCGCATTGCCTTTGGAGGACACCAACGCCACAAGGTCTGGATTCCTTTGCCCAGGTTGGAGCTGGACAGGCTCAGTACTGGAGATTCCTCTGTTCAGCTTCTCTCCTCCTCCTCTCTTCTTCCTGCCTTGTGTAGACAGTGGCACTGGATGGAACCCTGTTCCAGAAGTCAGGAGTGATCTCTGGCGGGGCTAGTGACCTGAAGGCCAAGGCACGGCGCTGGGATGAGAAAGCAGTAGATAAGTTGAAAGAGAAGAAGGAGCGCTTGACAGAGGAGCTGAAAGTAAGCCACAGGCAGCGCTCTTCCTAGGAGTGGCAGTCTTAAGCCCAGGTCGGCCATCTTACCACCTAGGCCTACTTTCCTGTTCCCTTTAGGAGCAGATGAAAGCAAAACGGAAAGAGGCAGAGCTGCGTCAGGTGCAGTCTCAGGCCCACGGACTGCAGATGCGGCTCAAGTACTCACAGAGTGACCTGGAACAGACGAAGACACGGCATCTGGCTCTGAATCTGCAGGTGGGGCCTGGCCTTCAGCCCTCTCCTCCAAAGGCCATCCTCGCATTCCTGGTCTAGGTTTCTCTGGGGCTGGCGAACTTGTTCTACTTCCCTCCCTCCTCCCAGCCTGCTCCAGGGAACCAAGCACACAGCATAGAGTCAGACAGCCAAGGGTTCAGATCTTGGCTCTACCATAGGTATGACATTATGTAAGTTACTTCATCTCTCAGTATCAATTTTCTCATCTTTATCTGTAAAATAGAAATTAGAATAATGCCTACTTTATAGAGTCATTACAAAGATCGAATTGAATAAGTTAACCTATAAAGTGCTCAGACTAGTGTTTGATAAGTGTTAGGTGCTATTATTAGCATAATTTGTTCATTCAATAAATATTTGAACTTTTGAAAGAGCTACAAGCATTTCAGTCCCTGTCAGCAGGGGTACTGTTCTAAGTATATTAATGTGTTTTGTTTATTTTTGAGTGCTTCCCCAGACCGTCCTGGAGGTGTTATATAATGCATAGTATATATATCATTTTACGTTTTTCTAAACTCACAAAAATCTGAACTGAATTCTAAAACATCTTTCCCCAGGGGTTATAAATAAGGGATTATGGATCTATAACTAATGATGTTTGCCGTGCGCGCTGCCCTGTAGATTGAAAGTGGCTGAACTGGAGGACAGGGAGGAAACCCTGTGATGGCTCCAGCAAGAGAATATGGAGACTTGACTAGGGCAGTGGTGCTACGTCAGGTTTTCTCAGTGTGCGTGGAGAGCTAGCCCTTCTTGACCGTGGGGTCAGTGCAGTCAGGGTAGCTCTTTTCCTCCAAGGAGCCTGGTTTACTTTCTCTTTTCAACCCATTGCCTGTAGGAAAAGTCCAAGCTGGAGAGTGAGCTAGCCAACTTTGGGCCTCGCATTAACGATATCAAGAGGATCATCCAGAGCCGAGAGAGGGAAATGAAAGACTTGAAGGAGAAGATGAACCAGGTTGGTAGGGTGAGCCATGCCAGCATGTGCATCAGGGCAGGGCTGGGGCTAGAAGCAGGACTCCAACTAAGAGAGCCCCTGCGCTCCCTGGCTTCTCCCTTCAGGTAGAGGATGAGGTGTTTGAAGAGTTTTGTCGCGAGATTGGTGTGCGCAACATCCGGGAGTTTGAGGAAGAGAAGGTGAAACGGCAGAATGAAATCGCCAAGAAGCGGTAGGTTAAAGGATTGGTAGAAGAGATTGGGATGCCATTAAGCCCCTAGCCTGACATTCTTGGAAAGTCAAATGCCATCATAAGGCAGGGACCAACTCTTAGAGCTATGGGAGTTTATTATAGGTGGGCCTTAAAGAACAAGAATATCAGGGACGCAGTATGGCATAGTGTAGTGGTTAAACTTGATTTACCTGGATTAAGATCCCAGCTCCACAACTCATCTTGGGCAGTGACTTGACTTCTGCAAGCCACAGTGTGTGTAAAATGGTATAATGATACCTATCTCATGGCGTTGTTGGGAGGATCAGATGAGCTAATCTTTGTAAACTATTTAGCATAATACTTAGCACCTACTGAGAGCAGTAAATATTAGCTTTTATTGTCATTATCCTGATGGGTGATTTGAGAGGGTCAGGAGGTGTGGGTGGGGTTGGAGGAATAAAGTTCTAGGTTGGAAGAATAGCCAGAACAAAACAAGCTTCTCCTTTCTTCCTTACTTTAGGTCAATAAACTTTTCTTGAGTACCTACCTTGTGCCAGGTTGTCCTGTGCTAGGCATTGGAGGGTGGTAAGGGAGACGGAGGTAAGACAGAGATGAACACAACACAGTCTCTGCTGAAGGAGGTCACCCCTTGGACGCTGGGCCTCAGTCAGCGTTCATCTAGCCCTTGGCCCATGCAGTAAATATTCATTGCTCTCCTACTACAAGCCAGGCTCAAGGGATATAGGATTGAAGCAGAGGCTGTTTTTTTCCTCAGGGAACTTAAGGGAAACAGGTAGAACAATGATTTCAGAACAGTACGATCAATGGTGTAATTGAGGTAGATACAAAATACAGAATAAGTTTTCAAGGAACTGCAAATCAATAAGAGGAAAAATAAAAACAATGACAGCAAACCCAGTAGAAAAATGGACAAAGTATATAGATGACCTTTCATGGAAAGAAATGCTTGAATTGCTAACAACTGTAAGAATTGATATTTAATCTCTTGATCAGAGGAATGCAAATTAAAAGCAATCCAGGGTGAGGCACAGTGGCTCAAGCCTATAATCCTAGCACTTTGGGAGGCCAAGAAGTTCAAGATCAGGCTGAGCAACAGAGCGAGACCCCATCTCTACAAAAAATAGAAAATTCAGGCGGGTAGTACATGCCTGTGGTCCCAGCTACTCGGGAGGCTGAGGGAGGAGGACCACTTGAGCCTAGGAGTTTGAGGTTGTAGTGAGCTATGATGATGCCACCGCACTGTACAGCCCAGGCAACAGAGTGAGAGTGAGACCCTGTCTCAAAATACCAAAAAAAGAACACAATCTAGCAGTATTTAGTGAAAATAAGTCAATATATAGCCTACATAGTATATAGGTATATGTATGCCCTATGGGTATAGATCCCAGAGTCTTTCCACAGGGTCACAAGGAGACACATTCAAGGTTGTTCATCTTGGCATAATTTGTGGTAGTGAGATGTTGGTGGCAATATAGATGGCTATCATTGCAGGAAGTGTAAGTTAAATGAATATACAGACTATGGAATACTGTGTAGCAGTTCAAAACAACTGGATTTACAGGCTAAATAATTTATAATTTATCAATGAAATATTAACTTGGTATTGAATGAAAGAATGAAATTTATAACAATGTACGTTTGTATACATTTTAAAACAATGGCTTTACAAGGATATGTTTTTAAGGATGTGTGTGTATGTGTATGTCACAGTAGGGAAGGTAGTGAGAGTGGAAATTGGGGATTGAAACAAAGGGGACAAGGGAGGGTCTTGCACAGGCAGCTATGCTAAGTGTGTTACGAACTATGGGATATGATTAACTCAACTCTCCACCTGAAGTCCAAAAAGGGAGGAACCCAACAAAGTGTAATAGAAACTAAGAACCTGCTCAGAAGATCAGGAAAGGTTTTACAAAACAAGGAGTGATGAACTGGAGACCTGAAGAGCGAGTAGGACTTAGCCACCGGGCAGCTACATAAGAAGGGAGTTCCGGCCATTGAGAACAGCACGCTTGGAGGTGTGAGAGAGCATGCCTTGTTCTAGATACTAAGTAGTTTTGAATGTCTGAAGCATAAAAACAGGGTCAGGAGGAAGGCGGGGGTGTGGAGAGGGCAGCAGGGGCCACATCACAGAGGCCTTTATGAGTCATACTTAGGAGATTGGATGTAAAATTATATAGCTTAAAATTATAGAGTTAATTACATTCCGTTTGGATTATAGTGACTAATAGGTTTAAGCTGCTAGCATGACATCTGGCAGCATCTGTCATATCATATCGGGGGTTGGGGGCAGTTGGAAGTTAGCCTTGCCTGGTCTGCTAGTGTCTGTGTGTGCTAGTTACATATCCTTTGAGTTTCTAAAGAGATGGGGAGGAAGATAATAGCAGTAATCCATTATTTTCTCCATGTTTTTGTACCATCCAAGCTCTGCCCTTTAAGAAGTTCTGTAATCTTGGGGCAGAGGTTAGGAGCCCTTGGGCAAAGATGAGCTGAATACAGTCAGTATACTTAGTAATGATGATGATAACTAAAATTTATTGAGTAGTTACTGTGTGCCAGGTATGATTCTAAGGACTTTATACATATTAACTCGTTTTAAAAAATCCCCTAATAACTCTGATGTAAGTACTATTATTATTATTTCTATTTTGCAGATGAGGAAACTGAGGCCTGGAGAGTATAGCTAACTAGCCCGAGATCATACTACTAGTGAGTGGCAGAGTTACCAGTCCTCTTAACCCCCTACGTTATGTTGCAATGATGATATACAGGAAAGACCCTGAGTTTTGGTGGTAAACCTAGATTCCAATCTCATGTGTGCCATTTACTAGCTGTGTGGCCTTGGGCCAGGTCTTTTACCTCTTGGCCTAAATTTCCTCATTCGTAAAATTAGGATAATAATGGCTACTTAGGGAGCTGTTGATTAGAGGATTAGAGATAATGTATGTAAAGTACATAGAAGCTTAATAAGTAAGAATTACCATAGCTGGTGGATTCTAGGAACTTGGGAGGCCATTAGAGTCTAGTGTTTAAAGGGGGGATAATTAGGGTTTGGCCCAATCTTCCCTGTCTTGGTGCCATGTCCACAGGGCTAGGCTGAGGAACTGTATTCTCTAATTTCAGGGGACAGTTTTATGTGCATATGGGTGGATAAGCTGAGTGGTGACTGAATGATATTCAGCAGTAGCTGGGTCCCTGAGCCCTGGGCCTGGTTCCCCTTTCTTCCACAGTTTGGAGTTTGAGAATCAGAAGACTCGCTTGGGCATCCAGTTGGATTTTGAAAAGAACCAACTGAAGGAGGACCAGGATAAAGTACACATGTGGGAGCAGACAGTGAAAAAGGACGAAAATGAGATAGAAAAGCTCAAAAAGGTAAGGAGGGAGAGAATTAAAAGACTAAAAACTGGGAGGAAAATTGGAGGAAATATGACAGACAGAAGGATAATATCCATAATTTATCAATCTCTCATCAAAATAAGAAAAACACCAAGACCTAAATAGGGGCAAAAATGGATAAGTGGCACGAACAGTTCAAGAAGCAATTCAAATAGGCCATAAACACATACAAATAATTTAGCTTTACTTGAAATTAAAGAAATGGAAATTAAAGCAACAGTCAGAGGTAATTTGTTTCCTATCACATTACCCCCAAATTAAAAAAGAACAGTGTTCAATGTCAGCCATGGTGCAGGAGACCAGTATTTTTATGCAGTATGGCACAATCTATCAAGAAGCTTCAGAATGCATTTATACCCTCTAACTCAGTAGTACTTGAGGAGATAATCCAAAATGCTGGCAAAGCTTTGTGCAAACAGGTTGATGTTAATTACAAGTATTATTTATAGTTCCAAATTGGAAACTACCCAGTGCCCCTTGGAAAGTAGAAATTTAGCAAATCATGGCACATCCATAGAAATATTTATATAGTTTAGTGGTCTTTTAAACTTTAGTAATACACAGGCTGCTTTTAAAGGAAAAGTGTTCCCTAAGATCGCCAGTGTTGGCTTAAATCCTTAATGTTACTTAAATATATACAAACATACATACTTAACCAAAATCCAAGACAAACTTACAAATTAAATACTAACAAAATGAGTAAAGTTTAGATTAACCGTGTAAATTCAGCGCAACAGATGATGTTGTTTTGCTGAAAACTAGTCACTTCACAGCGTGACTATGCTACTGATTGCTCCAGCTCAGTGCTTTTGAGTTTAGCTTGCCTGGGCCACTGTGTATTGAGTGATGACTCAGTTTTCTCACACCCATTCTCTTTACATTACTATGAAACCTTTGTTCCTTACAGCATTCCCTCCTGAGGTGATTTGGTTTTCTCTTGGTTTGAAAATATCATTTGACTTTTATGTCTGCCTATGTTTGTTGCTCATTTTTGTGTTTTCTTCATTAACCCTTGATGATCAAGGTAGTCCTCTTTGGTGTCACTGGAATCTTAAATGCATTGCAAATTGAGCAATAAAATCCCAGGGCAGGACTAGGTAGACGTCTAGATGATCCAGGATAATATATTTATGTGACTTTTTGAGTTTTTATTTTGAAATAATTTTCATCTTTGTGGAAAGTTGCAAGAATAGTACAAAGAACTCCCATCTACCCATCACCAAGTTTCATCAGTCATCAACATGTTGCCACATTCCCTTTCGTATCTCTCTGTGTAATATGCTTATTATTATTATTATTTTTTTTTTTTTTTTTTTTTGAGACAGAGTCTCTCTCTTGCCTGGGGTGAGTGCCCTGGCGTCAGCCTAGCTCACAGCAACCTCAAACTCCTGGGCTCGAGCAATCCTACTGTCTCAGCCTCCCGAGTAGCTGGGACTACAGGCATGCGCCACCATACCCGGCTAATTTTTTCTATATATATTTTTAGCTGTCCAATTAATTTCTTTCTATTTTTGGTAGAGACGGGGGTCTCGCTCTTGCTCAGGCTGGTCTCGAACTCCTGAGCTCAGAACGATCCGCCCGCCTCGGCCTCCCAGAGTGCTAGGATTACAGGCGTGAGCCACCGCGCCCGGCCGATGCTTATTATTTTTGATGAGCCATTTGAGAGTAAGTTGCAGATATGTCCCCTTTATGTGACTTTTTAAGATCAAAATGGAAACAAAATTCTCCTTTAAAAAATCAGAATATTAAGATAAAGCATTAGGAAAATAAAAAATTTTTAAAAAAATCAGAACATTATAAGTAAAGCTACACTTACCTTTGGACTCTCAATCCTACTCTCCTTCCTCTTCCCAGAGGTAATCCCACGTGAGTATGTATTCTTCCAGACCTTTTAGGGATTTACTTAAATACTTGCGCATTCATGTATGTGCACTCATAGAAAGTACACAGTATTGTTTGTGTGGGTTTTAAAACAATCAAATGTTATACTGCACATGACAAAAGTTTTGATGTGGAAAAAATGTTTAAATATTAAGTCAGAATTAAGAGTTTTAATTAACAATCTAGTCTCAACTATGTAAAGCTGTCTGTAAATAATGCTGGGAGGAAATACATTAGAATGTTAATTGGTTACTTCTGGCTGGTGGGATTATGAGTGATCCCCACTCCTCCCTGCCTTTATACTTTCTCTGTACTTTTAACTTTTCTATAGTAGGTAACTTGTATAACAGGGGTATGTGGGAGAGGGCAACCAAATAATTTAGAAAAAGATAAAAGGAAGCTGAGGGCTGATGGGGGTGAGAAAGCAGAGCTCATTGATGAGTGGCTCCAGCAAACTGCCTTGGAGGCAGGAGGAGAAGATCCCAAGGTGAGATGGGGAAAGCCTTCACCTCTTGTCCTGTTCCCCCTGCTGGGACCAGGAGGAACAAAGACACATGAAGATCATAGATGAGACCATGGCCCAGCTACAAGACCTGAAGAATCAGCACTTGGCCAAGAAGTCAGAAGTGAATGACAAGAATCACGAGATGGAGGAGATTCGTAAGAAACTAGGGGGTGCCAACAAGTGAGTGGGTTCAGGCCTGGGGTGGGAGGAAGTAGGTAGAGCAGACAGACTTCCAGATTTGGGTCTCACCTAGCTCCCTGGACCTTTTTTAGGGAAATGACCCATTTACAGAAGGAGGTGACAGCCATTGAGACAAAGCTTGAACAGAAGCGCAGTGACCGCCACAACTTACTACAGGCCTGCAAGATGCAAGATATCAAGTTGCCACTGTCAAAAGGCACCATGGATGATATTAGTCAGGAGGAGGTGAGTATTATGGCTGGTGGTGGGAGTGGGCTGTGAATAGCAATAACCAGGGATGGGGAGTGAAAGTGGCCAGGAAGGGCAGTGAGAGAAAGGATGGTGGGCAGACAGTGAAGGGATTCAGGAGAGATGAGGCAAGGTGAGGTGGTGAAGGCAGGTGAGGTGAAAGTAATAATAGCCTTAATGTGAGAGGGACGTTGAATTGGGAGAGCTGCACCCCCACCCCCCACCCCCGTGGATGGTGAGAGAGTTGAGCCAGGAGACGATGAAGGAATTCATTAACCTTGGGAACTTGAGCTATGTTAGCTCCAGCAGGTGATGGATATTGGTAGGAGTAGGAATTGAGGGACATTATCCAAGAACAAAGGAAGGTAGGAAGCTGGGGGACCTGAGGATGATAGCTTAGCTGCAATGAGGGAGGTTGGCCAGGAGAGGGTTGGGTAAGGGACATCAGCAATGCAGAGGTGAGGAAGCTTAGTTTTAGGAAAGGAAGGGACGCTTGCCAATAGAGGAGCCAAAGCATTTTATCCATTGGAAGTGAAGATTGGTAACAAGGGGGTGGGGGGTGTTAACCGAGAGGAGATTTGTGTATATCTTGTCTTAGACCTGGTCATTTGTCTCAATCCCACATGTCTTCCAGCCCCCTCCCCTTTCCCAAATGGCATTTCAGTTTAATTGAGTAAATTATAATATTTTGAGCACCAGAAATGTTCTAGGCATCATGGTAACGTGCGGCATAATAACCCCTAATCCTAACCACAGCCCTGCAGGGCAGGTGTTGTCCCTACATTACAGGTGAAGAAACTCAGGATCTGAGAACATGACTTGCCCAGGATCACATCGTTAGTAAGTGGGTAGAGCCCAATTTTGAACTCAGGTCATTCTGCTCGCAAAGTCTCTGTTCCTTTTGCCACAGTGCTTTCCAGCAAGATGCTATCTCAAAGATTGAAGGCTGCAAAGAAGTCCCCAGCCTTTCTCTAGAGGGGCACTCTCAAGGCCAGTCTGCTTCATTTGACTCTCCCTCTCGCCATTGCAGGGTAGCTCCCAGGGGGAGGATTCAGTGAGTGGTTCCCAGAGAATTTCCAGTATCTATGCACGAGAGGCCCTCATTGAGATTGACTACGGTGACCTGTGCGAAGATCTTAAGGTGAGAATCAACCATGGGGGTGGGCCATCTTCCTAGCTGTCCAGAGCAAGGGTCAGCCCATCTGGAGGCTCTGTGGAGACCATGGCTGGAAAGAGGGGAGAGCTGGCAAGGGAAGAAGGATTGAGTTGTGAGCCAGGGTCTTCCCCTCATACATGTACACAGATACATGCACATCTTCCACCGTGCACCCCCAGTTGCTGCTGTCCCTGCTTGCTGTCAGTCTTCCCCTTCCATGTGTATACATGGTTAAGCCCAGATACACACACAGAGAACAGGCTCCCATACGGTGAACAGATTGGCCTCAAGTCTTCCTCAGGGCTCTTTCCTCCTCATTTGGCATTCTCTCCTGGGTAGCACTTCACTCCCCTGGCTTCAGCTGCTGTCTCTGTGCTAGGTTAAGTTACAGAAATTTTCAAATATATATGGAAGTAAAGAGAATGATAATAATGAACCTGAGGCACCCATCACCCAGCTTCAACAGTTAGCAACATATGGTCAATCTTGTTTTTTCTCCCTGTTCCCCCCACCATTGGGCTGTTTTAAAGCAAATTCCAGACATTATTCCATCCATAATTACCTTAGCATGTATCTCTAGAATATGAGGACTCTTTTAAAAAAACATAACCTCAATATCATACCAGAAAATATTTAATAATAGCTACACAATATCACCTAATATTCAGTAAATCTTTAGATTTTCACTACAGTCCCATACGTTTTTATTTATTTTTTATTTTTTGCAGTTTATGTGTTTAAATCAATTTTCAAGTAAGGTCCATGTTAAAATTGGTCTCTGCTAGTCTATGACATTTTCCTATCCTTTTTAATTTTTTTCTTCCTATTTGTTTATGGAAGAAACTGGGTCATTGGTACCATAGAATTTTCTACATGCCAGATCTGGATTTGACTGATTATGTCCCCATGATGTTACTTAATCTGTTCTTCCATCTCCTGTATTTCCTATGAACTAATAAGTAAACCTAGAGTTTGATTGGATTCAGGTTCTTTTTTTTATATCATAGGCAGTACTGTGTACTTGTGAACTTCCTTTTGTATCACATCAGTAGACACCTGATGTCACTTCTTTCTCTTTCTCTCTCTCTTGCTCTCTTTCTTTCTCTCTCTTTAATGTTAAAATTGATCATTGTTCAGCATTACCTATGAAATATTCTTGCCAAAAACTCAAACGTGGATCTGATCAAGCTTATATTAAAGCATAGGGATGCAGTTAGCCAAATCCAGACCGGGAAACTCTAAAGGACAAAAGACCTGATTTCTTCCATACGTAAATGGGGAGAAAAAACAAAGAGGGAGGGGGAAGTGTTACCACAAAAGACAAATCAACCAAATGAAATGTGTGGACCTCGCTTGAATCCATTGCAAAGGAAAGAGAGGGAGAGGGACCTTATAGAGTAAATGAGACTTAAGAGACCTGTCAGTTGCAATGTGTGTACCTTATTTGGAACCTACTTTGTAAAATCTGTGTAAAAAGAAAATTTATAAAGCAGGGCAATTTGAACACTGACCAGGTATTTTATGATGTTAAGGAATTGCTGTTAATATTTTTAGGTATGATAATGGTATTGCGGTTTTATTTTTTTTTAAGTCCTTATCTTTTATAAGAGTGGTTCTTAATGAGAGAGCGGATATCTTGTCCCCCCAGGGGACATTTGACAATGTCACAGAGATGCTCTTGTCGTGCCCATTTGTCACAACGTGGGGGGGGGGATTACTATCCACATCAGTGGGTAGACACCAGGGATGCTGCTAAACATGCTATGATGCACAGGACAACCCCCACAACGAATCACCCAACCCAAATGCTAATAGTGCTGAGGTTTAGAAACCCTGTTTTAGAGATACACACAGATGTATGGATGAAATGATATGTCTGGGATTTGCTTTAAAATAAGTGAGTATAGAAGGGAGTTGGGGGGTGGAAATAGCAGGGTATTTGGCATAAGTTGATAATTGTTGAAGCTGAGTAATAGGTACATGGGGTTTCATTATATTTTTCTCTGAGTTCTTGTGTGTATTTGACAGTTTACATAATATAAAGTTAAAAAAACAACCAGATGACTAGGTTCAGGTGGTGTTAGCCTAACACATTTTTATAAAGTTTCCTATTAACCTTTCACGAATTGGTTTTGGCAGCTGTTGATGATTATTGCCTAGATTCATTAAGGGTTGCAAAATAACTTTCTAATTCTTTCATTCCTCCTATATTTATTTGTTCGAATTCTAAAAAGAATTTTCTCACATCAACTATTTAGCTTCCTTGAAATACAGTTAGTACAGGAAAGATAAGATAAATACTTAATACTTTTCCTTTGTTTTCTAGCTTTCATAATCATGACTTGGTTGCCCTTACCACCTTCAAAGGTGACCAATGAGGCTTTTAATTTGTGTTCATTATAAACTTAAATGTTTAGAGGTATTTTACATGTTTCAGTCTATTGTCACTTTCTTCTTGGTGCTCAAATTCTTCATCCTTGGCCAGTGGGAGCCACTTTAAGTTGATTTTTGTTTGTTTATTTATTTTATTTTTCATTTATTGTTATTTTTAGATTTCTATTATGGAAAATTTCATATGCAAAAGTAAAATAGTAAAATGCTCCCTCGTAGCCATTGCCAGTTTTAACAACTATCAACTCGTGGCCAGACTCGTTTAATGTGCACCCCCACATACTTTATCCTCCCTCCTTCCCAGGTTACGTTAAAATAAATTCTGTACATCATTCATTTGTAAGTATTGCAGAATGTATCTCTAAAAGAGATAAGAATTCTTAAAAATAATTAGAACCATTATCATACCTAAAAATAATAATTCCTTCATATGAAGATTAGTGTTACATGTCTCTGATGGTCATACACAAACACATATACTCTCACAGTTTGCTTGAATTGGGAGTCAAATAAGATGATTGACTAATAGATATGGATGATTGATAAAGCAATTAGTTGATATGTCTCTTAAATCTCATTTAATATATAGGACCACCTCCATCTGTTTGTTTGTTTGATTTTTTTGTAAGGGGGGGGAGTTTGAGTCAGAATCTCACTCTGTTGCCCAGGCTAGAGTGCCATGGCATCAGCCTAGCTCACAGCAACCTCAAACTGCTGGGCTCAAGCGATCCTCCTGCCTCAGCCTCCCGAGTAGCTGGGACTGCAGGTGTATACCACCACACCCAGCTGATTTTTTCTATTTTTAGTAGGGACAGGGGTCTCACTCTTGCTCAGGCCGGTCTCAAACTTGAGCTCAAGTGATCCTCCTGACTTGGCCTCCCAGAGTGCTAGGACTACAGGCGTGAGCCACTGCACCCGGCCCATCTGTTTTTATTTTTATTTTTTTGCAGTATTTTTTGTTGTTGTTGAAGAAATTGACTCATTTCTCCTGAAGGTTTTCCACATTTTGTACTTGGCCGATTGCATCCTATGGTGTTTAAAATGCTCTCTCCCCACCCCCAAAAAACCTCCCAAAATAGTTCTGTTATCTCCTATAGTTCCTGTAAGTGGTTAGTTAGATGTAGATCAGTGTTATTCCATAGAGATAAAATGAGGCCCACATGTGTAATTTTAAATTTTCTAGTAGCCACATTTAGAAAAGTAGAAAGATAAAGGTGAAGTTAATTTTAATACTATATTATATTTAGCCCAGTATCCAAGAGTATCATTTCAATGTGTGAACAATATAAAAATTATTGATGAGATATTTGACAGTCTTTTTTTGTACCGAGTCTTCACAATCCAATATGCATTTTATACTTACTGCACATCTCAGTTCAGACACTAAAATTTCCTCAGAAATACTTGATCTGTATTTAGATTTACTAAAATTTACAATTGAAAAAGCAGACCCACATACCCAAGTTGTTCCAAATATACTTAAAGAAAAGTTTTCCAGTAACTGAATTGAACATCAGGTTTTCAGTTCAAATGAACTAAAATTCTGTAAAACTAAGACTTTTAATTCCTTAGTCGCACTAGCCACATATCATGTGCTCAGCAGTCGTATGTGGTGACTGCATTGGATAGCATAGATGTAGAGGCTTAATTAGATTCATGTTTTGGGGTTGACTGGTTTGTTGTGGTCATAGGTGGTGGCGTTACTTCCATTAGGAGGTACGTAACATCTGTTTGTGGCTCATTTTTTGTGGTTTGCAGCCATAATTGCTTAGATCCATTAATTTGTCAAGCAAGTGATCTTATTCTATCATTTCTTTGCTTATTAGCTGGAATACTATAGAGAAATACTTCCTTTCATCATTTATTTGGTTACCCTAAGGTACAGTTTGTATAGGAAAGGCGGGAGATATATATGTATATATATCTGTGTATCTATATATCTATATATATATATGCTTGATTTTTTTTTCCCTTTATCGGTTTATACAGTAATGAGTTGGTTCCTTGGCTTCCTCAAGATTTGTCCACTGAGTTGTTTCATATCATTATAAATTTATGAATTTAAATATATTTGGTGTCTTTCAGTCTGTTGTGGTTATTATCCTTGGTGCTCAGGCTCTCCCATTTGGCCAGCAGTAACTCATTCAGTTTGGCTTCTGAATCATTTGGACACAACCTTTGTAGTCTTTGATATCTTCCTTGCTTTCTGATATGTCCAGGCTCATCCTCTACATTTCCCACCCCAGACCTGGAATCGGTCATTTCTCCCAGAAGCTGTGACTTCTTTTGGTGGGAAATGCTATTATTTAGCAACTATCATCTGGACACTGGAGTGTTCATGACTGCTGGGTTGTGCAGTGAGGTTCTTATTGTCATTACGCTAAAGAAAGGCTCATTGGGCATGTATAGTCATGTTCCTATGTTTTAAAATAATTTGGAAGAATTCTCTGAGTGTTTAACCAGCTTAATTTATGGTTAGGTTTCTTTGTTTTATTTTGTTTTCCATTTTTAGGAATTGCTCTTTTTTAGCATTTCAATTTATTTTTTCCCAACTTTAATTATGAAATGTTTCAAACCTACAGAAAAGTTGAAAGAACTGTAAACACCCATACGCCTTTCACCTTAGATTCGCCAATGAATATTTTACCACATTTACTTTCTCTCTCATCTCTCCCCTCCCTCCCACTTATCCCACTATGTGCAGTTTTTTTTGTTGAACCTTTTGAAGGAAGTGCAGCCATAATGATACTTAACCCTAAATACTTTAGCATGCTAAGAACAAAGGGTTGTCCTACTTAACCATAATTTCATATTATACCTAAGAGAATAAATATTTATTTCATAATATTTAATGTCCAATCCATATTTGAATTTCCCTAGGTGTTCCAAAGGTGTCTTTTATACTTTTTTTTTTTCCTTTCTTTTCGGAACAAGGATCCAATCAAGATTTATGAATTGTTTTTTATTATTATTAATACGTCCCTTTAGTTCCTTTTAATATGGAGTGGGTCCTTCACCTTTTACTCGTTGCATTGGTCTTTTGAAGAGTCTGTGTAAGTTGTCTTAGAAAATGTCCCACATTATGAATATGTTGGGTACTTTATAGTATTGTTTAACCTGTTGTTCCAACCCTTATATCTCCTATAAATTGGAAATTTGGTCTAGTCTGGAGGCTGAATGGATTTGGGTTTAAGTATTTTTTGTCAAGAACCACTTTGTTAGAGAACTTTACGTGATATCCTACCACGACGAGCCCACTATTGGTGATGCTGAGTTTCATCCCTTTAGTTAAGGTATTAGGTGCTAGGTCCTTCAATGGTAAACATACACTTTTACCTTTGTCATTAATTAGTAAGCCATCTTTAGGGCAACGATTTGGCATCTTGTGAATATCTTGTTCCCCAACCATTTTTTGCCCAGTGGTTCTCACATTTTGATATAATTTTGTTTTTTAATTAATAATTTAATTAATAATTTTAATTATATATTATATAACACCTTCATGTGGTTCTAAAACCAAAAGTTTAAAACAAAGTGCATGAAGAGAACTCTAGCTTCCATTCCTGTCCCCTTCACCTCTCTTTCTCGATAGGTAACCCTTTTAAATAGCTTTTGTATTATCCTTTTTTTGTTATTGTATGTTCGAAGTACAAATGTATTTGTATGCAAATATATTTATGTTCTCTCCATCTTCTCTTAAAAAATAGATAGCATTACTATTGTGTACCTTTTATATTTTATTTAAAACTCTACCTGGAAACCACTCCACAGTAGCATATAGAGATCTTCGGAAGGACCTTCTGAAATGTAAATATGTTTATGTCCTTGTTCTTGAAATCATTCAGTGGTACCTCATCTCCCTTGGGCTAAAGTGTAAACCTTATAAGGCACTTCATGATCTGGCTTCTACTTGTCTATCTGGCCTCTTCTTTCCCTGTGCCCTGTGCATACACACACACAATTGCCGGGGGGGGGGGGGGGTTCGAAGTTTATTAAAGTTGGTCACTCTTTTGAATTGCTTTCAATTTGATGAATTAACCATGAGCAAATCCCCCTGCCCGCCCCCGGCTTTTGCCTGTGATGCTGCTGGTTGCATAGAAGATGGTTCCTTCTTTCTGTCCTCACTCATTCATCCTGTTCCTTCTCTCTGTCCTCACTCATTCATCCTGTAGGCCTTAATGTAAACATATTCCTAGAGGCCTTCCCTACCCCAGAGTCTGAGTTAGGTGCCCTTCTTGTGTGCTGATTCAACATTGCTTACACATTCATCCTACAGTATTCTGATTGTTTACTTATATGCATTCCTCTGTTAGACCCCTGAGCTCTGTGAGCACAGGAACCATGGCTCACAGGATGTGACAGCCCCAGTGCCTGGCACTCGGTAGGCATTCAGTAAATATTTATTGACTAAAAGTGGCAGAAAGGCACAAGCCCAGACATGCATTGCAATATCCATAAGACCTAAAGCCAAATTCAAGTGGAATTTGCTCAGAAGTGGTGATCTAAGCAGAAAATGTGAGTTGCCTTATTTATTATGGAGCTGTAAGTGTAGTCCAGAGCAGCCTGTGTGGGGAGCCTCTAGGTCACCCTGGAATGGTGGTGGCTTATGGCCTGGGCTGAGAGCCAGAGAGGGGTACCACCAGCTGCTTTTCCTGAGAGATAGAGAGGTTGGCAAGGCCTTGGGGGAGGGCTAGAGTAGAGATGAGAAAGTGACCTCAGCCTATAATTTCTAGGGGTGGTGGGAATGGTTACTGGTGGAAGGAGCCAAGCTGGGGAAAAACCTGCCTTCTGCATGGGCACAGGGGCCAGGCCCTTCTTGATGTTGCTGGGCCTGGGGCTTGCAGGATGCCCAGGCTGAGGAGGAGATCAAGCAAGAGATGAACACACTGCAGCAGAAGCTGAATGAGCAGCAGAGTGTGCTTCAGCGTATTGCCGCCCCCAACATGAAGGCCATGGAAAAGCTGGAAAGTGTCCGAGACAAGTTCCAGGAGACCTCAGATGGTAAGATTTGCCCTTCTACTTGGGCCTAAGACGAGGACAAGAGGCTGGATATAGGCCACAGGCCTGCTATACATCACAACAGCTCCTGTTTTTACATGCTTTCTTACCCTAAACAGTGGGAGTTATTAAATATCACACCTGTTTTATAGAGGGGAAAACTGCTGAGGTTCCGAGAGGGTAAATGACCTGTTTTTTTGTCCGAGGTCACACAGGTGGTTACTGTTAGAGCCCAGGGAGGAATCCATGTTTATGTGGCTCCATGCCCATGTTTCTTACTCTACACTGTATCCAGTGGCCAGCCCACTGGATACAGGTCATTGTGGGACCCTCTTCAGGCATTCCTTTCTCTGTGGAATGTCCCTACTCTGTATTGTCATTTGCAGGTCATTCTTGCCAGAGTGCGGTCCTAAGAAATCACTTGTCTTTCTTTCTGGCAGAGTTTGAGGCAGCCCGAAAGCGAGCAAAGAAGGCCAAGCAGGCATTTGAACAGATCAAGAAGGAGCGCTTTGACCGCTTCAATGCTTGTTTTGAATCTGTGGCTACCAACATTGATGAGATCTATAAGGCCCTGTCCCGCAACAGCAGTGCACAGGTAGGCTGGAGCCCCTTACCCAACCAGCATACCTTTCCATGCTCAGTTGCCCTTCCCTCTAGGCTTCCTGTCCCCATCGCCATTCAGACTCAAATTGAGACCCTGACCTATCCGCCTTCCCCCAGGCATTCCTGGGCCCTGAGAATCCTGAGGAGCCCTACTTGGATGGCATCAACTACAATTGTGTGGCTCCTGGGAAACGCTTCCGGCCTATGGACAACTTGTCAGGGGGGGAAAAGACAGTGGCAGCTCTGGCCCTACTCTTTGCCATCCACAGGTAAGGCTGCTGCCCCAGGGCAGTTAGCGGAAAGACTGAACCGAGGCCACCAGAGGCTCTGGGGCCCAAGGATATGCAGAGATCTGCGGAGGTGAAGATGTCCTTGTGGAATCTGGATTGTGTCCCTGTTTCACTGCCTACTACAGTGTATCTGTCCTTGGTTTTCCTGGACCTGTCTTTCCTATCCACCCTCATCCACTCAGCATGTCCTCACTGGCCCCTGCATGTATTCAGTCCTGCCTCCAGGCTTTTGCCCACATGGTTGCTGGCTGATAAGTCCTTTCCGCGCAAATCTAGCTTCACTGTCACCTTCCACCCCTTTACACCTCATTTTCCTCCCTGTCCTCTAGGAAGCCCTCCTTGACCACTGTGGCATACCCTGACCTTCTCCTCCTCCTGAATGCTAGTAGTATTTAAATCTGACTCCCACAACTTAGTGCTTGATTGTACAGCATCATTCTGCGAGCATTTCTTGCGTGCTGCTCTGTACCAGACCCAGCATTGTGGAGCGACTAGGGACACAGATGTATCAGACATGGTCTCTGGCCTGGAGGACCTCACAGTCTAGTAGAAACAGACATGTAAACAGTGTTCTAAGTGTTGTAACCGGGTGAACGTGGGTGCTCTGGATACAGAGGAGGTACACTTAACCCAGTCAGGGAAGAGGCGTGGGTAGGCCAGGGAAGGCTTTTTAAGATTTAAGGGCAAGTAACACTTGAGCAGGACATGTAAAGGATGAATAGAAGTTTGCCAGGGAGACTGGCAGGCGTTCTAGACCGAGGGTGCAGCATGCGCAGGGGCAAGGAGGCATGACAGAGCATGGTGTGTGTTATGGTGGGGTGGACCTCTAGGTAGCTTGGTCAGTATGACTAGAACCTAGGACAGCTTTATCTCCCCAGCCAGCCTGGGAGCTCCTGAGAGGACCATGTCTTCTTGTGGTTCTGCAGGATCCTGGAACACAGGGCTGGGTGCAGAGGGGAGGGCTTGGTTGGTATACTGGCCTTTAGGGGCTCAGGCAACATTAAGACATGAGGTTTTTCGTCTTTGAAGAAGTGAAGGGGGAAGCTGGCTGTTTGATGGGCCCTGGGGCTATCCCACCCCACCTTGCCGCCCCCCTCCCCCACCTCAGTGTCAGCTTACCTACTGGTTCCCTCCCAGCTACAAGCCAGCCCCCTTCTTCGTCCTGGATGAGATCGATGCTGCCTTGGATAACACCAACATTGGCAAGGTGGGTACAAGGAAAGTGGGACCTGGGAGGGAGGCCCCCAGGTCGGGACTGGGTTTCAGGGAGCAACTCCTGAGTATGCCCTAGCCGTTCCTGCTGCCTGCTCTCTGTGCCCGGGAGGCTGGGCCCAGGGTCATCCGTACCATGGTAGTCAGTAGCCTCCTTCCTCTCAGCCTCTCTTTCCCCGACCCTCGACCCCCTACCCAACCCCCTCTGCCTCTGGTTGTGACTAGAAAATACAAGGGAGTGATAGGGCTTGAGCCCTGCTAAGTGCCCGGTGGTCCCTCCCACAGGTGGCAAATTACATCAAGGAGCAGTCGACTTGCAACTTCCAGGCCATCGTCATCTCTCTCAAGGAGGAGTTCTACACCAAAGCTGAGAGCCTCATTGGAGTCTATCCTGAGGTAGGGCGGGCCTGGCTCAGGAGCCAGCCCCACTCCCTGCCTGACTTCCCAGGGCAGGAAGGGAAGGCTGCAGTGGAGGGGAAAGAGGGCGGGGGAGCACAGGGAATCAGGTCCTGAACAGCCATCTGGGCTTGTTGGAGCCCTGCCCTGGAGGCTTAGCCCGCCTAGCCAGGCAGGGCCATTGCATTTGGGGACAGGTGGAAAAGCCAGGCAAAGGCAGCCAGACAGTGGAGAAAGGGGGAGATTGCAGAAGTAGGCAGGGAGAGAAGGCACATGGGACTGAGCATATCCTCTCATGCCCAGAGAGAACCATTGCCTGGGCTTTGGGCATGTATGTAGGGAAGAGGGTTTAAGGCTCCTGGTCCTGGGGTACTAGACCCCTCTTAATTCTCTCCTTACAATTTTATTTTTCTTTTTCTCCCTCCTCCTTCAGCAAGGGGACTGTGTGATCAGCAAAGTCCTGACCTTCGACCTCACCAAGTACCCAGATGCCAACCCCAACCCCAATGAGCAGTAGCGGTAGTTCTGCCCTCCTGGCCCTGTCTGGATCCCTAAGCTGCCCCTCTCCCAGTCTCTGGATATTTGGCTCCCAACCTTCCCCTACCTCCTGGCCCTTTTTGGTGTAGTCATGGGATTTAGGCACTGCTGTCAAGCACGAAGAGGAACAGAGGTGGTGTTAGGTCTGAAGCAAAAATTCCTAAGCGACAGGGAGCATCCTGGCCTCTGGAAGGAGGTGCTGAGCTGAACAGGGCCATCTGTCTATTCCCCAACCCCCCCCCCCGGACCTCCCCCTCATCACCCATAATCATGGGTCCCTTGGGCCCCTTGCCCACTGTGCGTGTGGGTATGTATGTGTGTATATATGTGTTGGCATGTGTGCATGTGGGTGTGTTTGCGAAATAATAAAAAGATGTTGGAGACCTGTTTTAGAAGGAGCCTAGGCTGAATTCGATTCCAAGAGAGCTTAGGATGACAGCACCCCAGAGCTGGGAAAGGTACTCTGGATGTCATATTAGTCTTAGGCAGTCACCTGAAACTGCCTTCATTCACTCATTCATGTGTTCATTCATTCATGTATTCATCAAACACATACGGAACACCCTCTATTTGTCAGGCTGTGTGCTTGGAATACAGAGTTAAATCAGACGTGATCTCTACTCTCCTTATAAGGAGATGTAATGAGTTCACGAATTGCTGTAGTTAGCTGAATGCCATTATGTACTTTGAATTTGAGAAGAGGACAATTACCTCCAGGCTTCCTGGAGAAGGTCGCATTTGAGCTGGACCTTGACAAATTGGTAGGATTTGGTCAGGCACTAGGAACAGAGCATTGACTCTAGGGACAGACAGTTATGGGTTCTAGTCCCACTTTTTATCACATGCTAGTTTGACCTCAGGCAAGTCATTTGACCTCTTTGTGCCTCAGTTTCCTCATCTGTAAAATGGGGCTAAAAATATTACCTACCTCATAGGGATTAATGATGTCAAGCTCTTCATTGGACGCCTTATCCCTTCTTGGAGCCTACTAGGTGTCGACCCCTCAGACTATAAGCCTGGCCCTGTGAGGGCTTCTGATCCCAGCTGTTAGGGACAGAACGAGCCTCCAAATTTGGGAGGTGCTGAATGCCCTGGTTATTGGGAAAGTTCCAGGGCACTGATGGGGTATACCTGATAAGTGGAGGGCCTGAGGAAAACTATAGCTTCAACCATGTATGATAACCAGGTGTCTGGGCCCCAACCTGAGTTGTGAGGAAATAGGAGAGAGGTAGCCTGGACTACATCCCAGCCTAACATGGGTGAGGTTCCTTTTCGGAACTAACCTCATGAGCTGTAAGGACCATGCAGAGGCAGCAAAGCCTGGTGCGATGAGTTCAGCCTTCACTCATTCACATCGTACCGTCAGACCTTTGTCTTATCCTAATCTGTATATTGTTTTTTTTGCTTTTTAAAAGTTAAATCATTTCTAATTACCCAAGTAATGCATGAATCCATCCTCCTTTTGGGAAATTAGATTGTTACAGATAAAGGTAGCCTCATTTGACTACCAACTACTCCCTCTCCTTGATCCTTCTCCTCTTAATGGTTGTTATATTTGTTGTACTTCCATCTAGACTTTGTTTTAATACTTTTACATACATTAACGAATTCATTGAAAAAATTGTGTTTAATGCAAATGGTATATTGGATTGTTCTGCAATTTGCTTTCTTTGCTTAACAATGTTTTTGAAATCTATGCATGTTGCTAAATGTAGATCAGTCCATCGTCTGTAAATTGTTATATGGATTGCCATCATATGACTACCACATTTTACTCATTTCTCTTGTGATGGCCATTAAGACTGTTTTCAGTTTTTTGCTATTACAAAATACTACACGGGAGCATCCCTATGCCTGTGCGAAAGTGTGTGTGTGAAAGTTTACCTAGGGTTCATTCCTAGAAGTGGAATTGCAGTCATAGGATATTTATGTATTTGTTTTTAATAGATACTTCCAAGTTGTCCTCCTGTACTATTGACTCAGTATTTTTCTTGAAGTGATCTGAGGTTTAACATTGTTATCTACATCAGTTTCATCCTCAGTAGTGATATTTGTGAAATCACAGGCTTGATGTGCTAATTATGTATTTTTCTAATACATATTAAAAGGTATAACTATCAAAACAAAATAAATTTGTCTGTGTTCAACCAAAGAAGTCACATACCATCAGTGGTACACGTGCCATAATTTGGCAAATGCTGGCATATATGGAAGAGCACAATTTGGGGTCAGACTTGGTTCTAATTCTAGCTGTAGAAACTTGGGCACATTACTTCACCTCTGAGCCTCAGTTTCCTCATCTATTAAAGGAGATGATGAACACCTACCTTGCAGCTGTGAAGGGAAGATTAAATGAAATAAATTGGAAGCAATTTGGCTGGTATCTAGATCACCACAGCCCTTTAAAGGTAGCCATTGCTATTCTCCCCACTTTACAGATGAGGAAACTGAGGCCAGGAAAGGGTAGGTGACCTATCTACCAGATAACAGGCTGGGTTTGAACCCAGGTCCTCTGAGTCATCTTAGTGCTTTCTCTACTACAAAGGTGATTATCAACCTTGGCTGTACATCAGAATCATTAATGAGGCTTTTCTTTTTCCTTTGTAAAACAGTATATACAGAGATAAAAAAAATCAAATAGTACAGAAGGGCTTTTAATGAGAAGCAGCAATTTCCTGCTGCACCCCCACATCCAAAGGATGTGGAACTCTTTAAAAATAAATTGTTCTGGTCCCACCTCTGGAAATCTGATTCAGTAGGTGTGGATAATAACCTGGATAACTAACCCCTACCTCACAGGACGGAAAGAATTACATGAGATGCCTTGGGCTAAGGCACTGGCACACAGGAACAGAAGTGCTACAAAGGAGCTTCAAGGACTTAAGTCCTGAGGATCCAGGAGATGAGATGACTTGTACAAGATTCCAGTGATTTAGTAGCAGAACCTAGACTTCCACTTGGATCTACTTGCCTCTCGCCCTTTCCTATCATGCCCCACCACCTCCTGTCATTGCAGAGCAACACTTGTCAGTGAAGGCTGTGCTCGGGAGGCCAGACACCATGGAGTGTTTCTGAGAGCAAGCTGGATCTGAGTAGAATCCCTAGGGCTTGTTGGAAGAACTAGTACTAGTTTAAGTCCCTTATACTCTGGACCCAGTAACCTTGGTCTAGGGAGTTGAAGAGTACTCCACAACGGTATCTACCTTTAATGGGGCACTTCACCCTGGAAATCACAGTGTTGTGCACCAGAAACACAAAGATGAATCAAATCTTTATCCTGCCTTTAAGGAGCTCACTGTTGGGGAGGTAATTTGCATTATAGTAATAAACAGCCATTAACCATATGGTGTGATCAGCGCTCTGACTGGCACACAGGAGGGTCATCTAGGTTAGGTAAAAATTCAGGGAAGGCATCCTCTAGTCTAAGAGGGGACACCTGAACTCAGTCTTGAGGGTCTGGTAGCAATTAGCTAGTTGAGGAAGTAGAAGGGATTTCCAGGTGGTAGAAACAGTATGCACAAAGACCTGAAGGAAAGAAACAGCAACACAATTCATAAATGCTGACGCATAAAGATTCCTGGGGTGTGGGGAGAGCAGCAAGAAAAGCTGGAGAGGTAGTCAGGAACCAGATCGGAAGAGGGTCGTAAATGCCTGGCTACAGAGTTCAGACATATCTTGTCAGACACTGTGGTTCCCAAACTGGCTATACACCAGAAACACATAGGGCATTCTGGGCCCCAACCTCTAAAAACTCAGTAAGTCTGGGGTGGGGCCTTGGAATCTTGAATGATTATGAAGGTCAACATGTGCCTAGGGTACAGCCAGATTTGAGAACCATGGCTTGAAGGCAGTAGGGGAACCATGAAACTGTTAAGCAGGGGGGCTCCAGATCAGATGTGAATCTAACGTGTTTCTGGCCAGCCAGCCATTGTGGAAATCAGTTAAGTTAGATGTTTATGCCATACGTGCCTGTGCTTGTAGTTTCCCTGTTATTCAACTTCTCATACTATTATACCTGCTTACTTTGTGTCTGAATAAACTGTAAGCACCACAAGGATGGGCCTGGGGATATCCTGCTTGCCAGCATATCCCCTGCAAAAAGCACAGTGCCTGAAACAAAACAGGCACCCAGTAAAGTTTTTGAATGAATGAAGGCATGAGTGAATTCATTTGCAAGGGAGAGAATGGACACAGGGAGATTAGTTAGGAGATTACTGAAAAGACCAGGAGGCCTACACTAGGGCAAAGGCCAGTAGGAATGGATTGGAAGTGTTAAGGTGTGAGCTGTTAAGAGAAGGTGATAAACTGGACTTGGTGACTGATTATTGGATGTGGAGGCTGACTGAGCCGATAGAGTGAGTACCCACCATGAATAGCTAGGATTCCTACCCTGTCCCAGTCTTCTCTCTCCTCATCCATCTCTGAATCAGAATCTCCTTCCAGCCTTATCAGCAACTGGAATTTCTCCCTCAAGTTAGTTAAACATTCTGTGTGCTGTGTGGTCTCTCACTCCCCCTCTGCCATTGATTCATTCATCCTATTCAATAAATCCTGGCTGAGCACCTCCTATGTGCAGTGAGGCTCTTCTAAGCTAGGACTCTGACTCCCTCTTTCCTACCTCAAGAGATGTTTTAGAGGGCTTTCCCAGGTAAGACATCCCTTATGCAATAACATAGTGAGATGCCCAAAATGTCACACCCGTTTGGGAACTTTGAGACTTTGCCCAACCCCCTCCTGAGGCCCTCACAGGGGAATTAACTTCCCAAGGTCCCACTGTTAGGAAGTGTTGAAGCCAGAACCAGAACCTAAGTTCCCTTTCCGTATCGTCTTGAGAGCCTTGATCTTGATCTATCTCATTACAGATCAGGACAGGCAGAGGTGGTCAGGGAGAAGGTGGGACTTAGGTTGAGCCTTGAAGGTCAATGTACTGGACAGGCAAAACAAGATGCTTGCCAATTACACCGCCCCCGTCTGGAAACCCTCAGCAAACCTGCTATGCCCACAGTCTCTTCTAAGGGGTTTCTTTAGCATAAGTTGCCATGCTCTGTACCATGTGACCTCACGAATCTTGGCCACAGATGGCTAGATTGGGATAGTATCTGACTCGAGGGCAGCTGATCTCTAGGCTGGCCAGCAGCCTGTTAGGTGTACTGGTGTAAGGACTCTACCTCATAGGGGTGGCATTTATCAAATGGCAAATACATGAAACAATCAGACCTTTCAGAGAGGCTGAATGTGAGGCATTCAGAAGAAGTGAACAATTAATTAGAATTCGATGAGGCAGAAGTGGTGGTAGATGAGGGGTGGCCAGAAACTAAAACAGAAAAAGCAAAGAGAAAGCTGTAGAAACCATAAGTGAGCAGATGTCATGAGACATTTGTATCATGAGATCATGGGGCCACAAGGTAACAGAAGCCATGAAGCAGCAAGGCAACAATGGGCCAAAAGGATGCAGAAGCCATGAAGTGACAGGAGCCACGAGGAACAGAAACCATGAGATAAAACTGACAGATCCATGAAGCAGCAGGAGGCTGGAATATACAAGATCCATGAGGCAGCGGAAGTGATGAGACTGCAAGAGACACAAGACAGTCGGAACCATGCGACAGCAAGACAACAGGAATTGAAGAGGCAGCAGGAGTTAAAACGCAGAGAAGCTGTGAATTAATAATAGGAACTGAAGCCCCAAGAGCCATGAAGCTGCAGGAGCCAGGAGGCCTAGAAGCTGCAAGGCAGCAAAAGCTATGGGCTAGCAATGAGGGGAGCAGAAAGAAGTTGGTAGCAGTAGGAGGAGTATAAATACAGCCAGAAAGTAGTTGAGTCACCATTTTGGGAAGCACCAGAGAAGGGAGCAACAGATGCCTGCAGCTGAGCGGGTGACAAGATAAGCCAGGCTCTAGAGCTACTTTGGATCATGAGCCATTTTCAAGTTTCTGTTCTGTGAGGCTGCCTGTGTAGCTGTTCTTGTCTTCCTTATTTCCCTGTGAATGCTTTAATAAATCCCCATCGCTAACCTGCGTGTGTCTTTGTTCCTTGTGATCTAAAAGTGGTTGACACTGTGGTGTGCTGTTTGGGGGGTGGAGGAGCAGGGCAGAAGGTCTTCCTGGTAGGTTTGAAGCAAGACACAGCAGTGGGAATTCACTCGTTCTTTCTCTCATGCCCTTACTGGCATAGTCACTTTTCATTCATTTACTTACTGGTTTGCTTTTCTCACTCATTCATCCGCTCATCATTCATTCTCTTATTTATGCACTAACTCATAACTTCATTCATTTATTCATTCATGCATTTGCTCATTTATTTGCTCATTTGTTCTTTCCTGCATTCACTCACACATTATTTTTCCATCCATTCGTTCAGCAAGCATACGTTGAATTCCTGCTGCATGTCAGGCCCTTTGCTAGGTTCCGGGGATAAGATACACTCCCTGCCCTCCAGGAATTCAGTTTAATTGGGGACTTAGATAAGTAAGCAGTTAAGTGCACTAAGCATGGCAGATGATATAATGGAAGTCTAGATGAGGCAAGGTGAGCATATAGGAAGCACTGGATGGTTTTCCCTGGGGTGGGGTGGGTTGGAGGGAGTACTCAGGAAAGCCTTTATAAAGAGGGTGGGGCACTTGAACTGATTCTTGAAAGAGGAATTGGTGTTTACCACGTGGAAAGGGAGGAAAGAACATACCAAGCAGAGGAACTACTTAAGCAAAGTTATATGAAGAGTGGACATGCATGGGTTTTAAGGGGACTGGGCATTGTCCCATGCCGTGGGATAAGTGGCAGAATCCAGGCAGTCAAGCTTAGCTTTGACTCTATGAGCGATGGGAAGCTGTAGACCGGTTTGGAGAAGGGAAGTGACAAAGTCAGATTGCTATTTAGGAAGATCACTCTAGTAGCTGGTTTGAAAGAAGGTTGGAGGCATGAAACACTGACCTAAATAATGTACTTGAAGAAAGTACACTTAAGTGTCATAATTAGAGGCATGAATGAAGATATATGGGAGCCCCCAAGGAGAGAGAGAAGTTCTACCAGGGGACAAGGAAGACTTGGAGAAGGTGGAATTTCAGCTGAGCCTTAAAAGGGAGAGAATTTCAAGTGGTGGAGATCAGGAGGAAGGGCTTTCCATGCCTGGGAGACATGAAAAAAAGCAAGGAGGTGGGAGTAAATGTGCCCTGTTTGGACTAACAAATACTTTAATTTGACTGGAGCAGAGGCTGCATTTAAGGGAAAGGCAGGAGGGAAGACTGCAAGGTGTTCCAAACTTCATTATATCCTGCTGCAGTAGGTCTGGAGAGACAAGGGAATTTGGGGGGAGGGTGGGTCATGGGCTGGAGTCTCCTTTTTTGTGCTTTTTTAAAATTAATTTTTTTCTGAAATGTTCATTTTAAAATAGAAGTAATACATGTACCTTATTTAGAAAAACCAGTAAACTCAAATCAGTACAGAAGGACTTATAAAAAGCAAAAGTCTACTGCCCCACACATCCGCTACCTCACTCTCATTTTTAGCAACCGCTTTTAGTTATTTCTTCTGATTGTTATCTCCATACCTAAATAATATGTGGGCATTTTAAAAATCATCAATTTCGGACATTACCTGTTGATGTCCTGCTATGACACATAAGGATTTAGATCATTTACACCAAGTTCAACTCCTTCCTGCTTCTAGTATAATTTAGTTTCTCTATTGTTTAGCTTTCTAAATTTAAGTAACACCTTTATTTCTTATTCCATGAACTAGAGACAATATTTCTTGACCGGAACTTTGTTAGATGAGAGAATATCTTTCCTATAGCCCTCTTCCTCACCATTAACCTCCCAACTTCTATCATCTGGTCTTTTATATTGTCAAAGATGATAACATTGAATTCTGTTCTGTAATCATAATTGAGTTTTTTTGGTGTTTTGTCTACAGTTTGATTCTAAAAGTTGAAAAGCAATAAACAGCTGTTAATATGACTATGTAAATATTCTTCATTGCAGAACCACATCATGTACTTTTGTAATTTTTTCCTTATAGTAGCTTTTTCTTTTTTCTGAAGTTTCTATTTTTTTTTTCCTCTTTCACTCTTTTGACTTTATCATAGATTCCATTTTTTTTTCTTTTCAAAATCTCCATTACATTGGGAATTTCATCAAGTCTGTTTCTGCCCACCAGGGGACCTTCTTCCCAGAGCTCTTCATCTCTTTTTCATATATGGACTGGTTGCTTTCTAAGGCCTGATGCATGGTTGTCATCTTGGGACTTCTCACTGCTTTCCATGGTTATATCCACTATTTACTGGTTCCCAGGGTTTCTGTTTTGTTTGCTTGCTTGTTTTTCCCATTGTTTTGATAGAGCACATTCTCAAGTAACTTTCTTAGAAAAGTTATATAGGAAGTAGACTTCTGAGTCTTTGCATGTCTGAAAATGTTTTTATTCCATCCTCACATTTGGCTATAAAATTTGAGGTTTAACATCATTTTTCCCCCAGAACTTTGCAGGCATTGCCTCGCTTTCTTCTAGCATTCTGTTTTGATTATATCAATCTGAGTATCTGAGTCTGATACCAATCTGAGTCTCATTGCTTTATAAGTAACTTTCCTCATTGCTTTTTCTCCTCTCCTTCCAGGACCCCAATGACACAAATGTTAGATCTTTTCTGATGGTTTCACAAGTCCCTGTGGCTCTGTTCTTTTTTTTTCCTTTAGTCTGTTTTCTCTCTGTTTTCCAGTCTGGGTAATTTCTGTTGTTCTATAATGTCTTAAAAATCACTGATTCTTTGCTCTGTCCCCTCCATTTTGCTGTTAGCCCATCTTTTGAGGTTTTTATTTTGGTTTTTGTATTTTTCAGTTCTAAAATTCCCACTTGGTTCTTCTTTATATCTTCTATTTCTTTGATGACAGTTTCTACTTTTTCATTTCATTTTATCTTACTTTATTTTTTGAGACAGAGTCTTGCTCTATTGCCCGGGGTAGAGTGCCGTGGCGTCAGCCTAGCTCACAGCAACCTCAAACTCCTGGGCTCAAGCAATCCTTCTGCCTCAGCCTCCTGAGTAGCTGGAACTACAGGTGTGCGCCACCACGCCCGGCTAATTTTTCTATTTTTAGTGGAGACGGGGTCTCGCTCTTGCTCAGGCTGGTCTCAAACTCCTGACCTCAAGTGATCCTCCCACCTCAGTCTCCCAGAGTGCTAGGATTATAGGCGTGAGCCACTGCACCTGGCTACTTTTTCATTTATATTAAGCATGTTCCTAATTGTTGAGGCGTTTTTATGATAGCTCCTTAAAAACTCTTGTCAGATAATTTTAACATCTCTGTCATCTTGGCGTTGGTGTTGATTGAGTATGTTTTCTCATTCAAGTTGAGATTTTCCTGGTTCTTGGTATGATAAGTGATTTTCTATTGAAACCTGGGCATTTTTGGTATCGTATTATGAGATACCAGATCTTATTTAAATATTCTGTTTTAGCTTGCCTCCTCAGACACCACTCTGGCAATGGAAGAGGGGACATTACCTCATCACTGCCAGGTGGGCATGGAAGTCCAGATTCCCCACTCATCTCCATTGATACCACAAGGGAAGGGTTTGCTTTTTCCTGCTAGGTGGAGGTGGGAGTTCCAGCTGCCCAGCCAACCTTCTCTGACACCATCCCAGTGGGAAGGGAGAGGGGCAACTGGTTATAGCCAGTGAGGGTAGAAGTCTAGGCTCCCCTCTTGGCCTTTGCTGGTGAGGTGGGAATTGGAGCACAGTTTTCTTCTGTGGTATTTGGCTAGAGTAGAGTGGTTATTATCTAACTGCTGGCTTCTCCATCCCTAAGTCTGGGATATGTGAGACAAAAAACAAACTCAGGGAACTTACCACCATGTCACTCCTCTGCTACCAAGTTCCCTACCTGATTTGCCCCCTTCTCTCTACCTTTCAGAATCTTATGTTTATATATTAATATAATGTCCAAGGATTTTAGCTGTACTTGGTGAGAAGAGTAGGCAAAAGTACATCTACTCCATCCACCCCTCCTCCTGTTATTTTTTAAGAATTTTATCCTTTTTTAAAAATTTTTTAGTAACTTTTTTCTTTTGGCAACCTGGCAGCATAGATTCAACTAGCCCTGAATATACACTCCCCAGAATTTTATTTTCAGTGTTCTAAAAGTTCATAATTATGTGTTTCGGTTTGGAGTCTTTTGTCATTCATTGCTGGATGTTTGTTACATCCCTTCATTTTGAAGTCCTTTAACTCTGAGACATTCTCATATTATTTCTTTGATGTAGTCCTCTTCTCCATTTTCTTTGTTCTTTCCTTCTGGAAATCATTTGATAGTCACATTTGAAATTTCCAAGTATTCGTTCATGTTCTCTTTTCCTTTCTTTTGCATCCTGTTCTTGTTTTATGGATGTACTATCATCTTAAATATCTCTGAGGACAGTAGAGATATGTTTATATTTCTTCTGTTCTTTGAAATATCTATTTCATTTGAGATTGTTTTTGCCCTTGTTTACTTATTTTGGTCTCTTTCTTTGAAGTTGCAATCTTTCTTTTCTCCAACGCCTGGTGAGCCATGGGTGGTTGCTGATATTTAAGAATGCAACGATAAAAACCTGATTGGAAGCTCTGTGTATGGGGGCAGGGCTAGGCGACTTGGTGGCCTTCCTTTAGGATGACTGGAGGAGAGCTGACTGCTGTGCTGCAGAGTCCCAGAATGCCAAGGTCTTTTCTCTGAGGTGGTCCAGTTTCCTTAGAGAAGAACCTTCTGATTTTTGCCTACTAGGTAGACATCTGGCTGCTGTGAATTGTGCACAAGGGGGTGAATTGACGGTTTGATATGCAGTCTTCCAGTTAAACTCTCTTTTTTCAGCCCCGCATCTCACTCCCACCCTTCACCATACCTGGCATTGTCAAGACCCAGGACACTCCAGGCTTCTACAGAGAAAGATCGACTCCTTCCTCAGTGGCATCACCTCCATGCATACTCCAGGCTATGGCTCCCTCCACCGTACTTCATTAGTCACCATTCCTCCATTTACTTCCTATCTTCCAGAAGTTGGAATTTCTCTTTTGCTGATAGACCTGTCCCATTTTCTTCATCATTGTGTTTTTATACCCCTTTTTATTCCTTTATGATCATTTTAGCAGGGTCTCAGGAGGGAGTGGAGATAAACATGTGGTAAGTCTGTCTTCTTGACCTGGAAATCTACGAGTCTACTTTTAACTGTTTTTTCATTTTTCTGGTAATTATCTTCATATCTCTAAATAATATGCAGATTTTTCTATTTATCAACTTATTTATCAATTTGTCATAATCTGTTGACTTCCTGCTATTTATACTACCCAAATGCTCTCTTCCCATGCCCCAATACAGCCATGTCACTAATTATATATCCTCCATTCCTTACCTTTGTACTTTTAACTAATAGACTTATACTTTCTCTTTCTATCTCTTAACTTCTGCCATCTGTACTTTTATATTAACAAGGTTAATAATAGTTACATTCTGTTCTGTAACCATAATTGAGTCATCCATACTTTGCCAATAAGTCATTCTAAAAGTTTAACATCAATAAAGTGTTCACACTATGATGATGATGTAAATATTGTTCCACAAAGGTCCAATTAGTGTACTAGGATTACATTTCTTATACAGTTTTTTTCCTTGAGTTTCTAATTGTCTTTTTTTCTTTGCATTGTCTGACTTTATCACCTTCTTAAGTTATTGCAAATTCTCAAGGAAAGTATAAAATCATTTGAATCCCCTTTTTTCCCAGATACCTTCTTCCTGGAGCCCTCCGTCTTCCTGTTCCAATTTGGACTGATTGCTCTGTAGGCCTGCGGCACAGCTGTCATCCTGGGACGTCCCTTCATTACTCTTCTGGGTGGACCCAATCTTTCTTAGACCCCATATCTTTCTCTTTCTTAGTGTACTCCCTCGTAGTGGACATTGTGGTTTTTCTGCAACATCCATTCCACTCCTCCCCCACCGTATCAAAACTAAGAGATTTGAATAGGATCGACCCCACCACCAGCTCTAGGTATAGGCCTTTATTGGTATAAACTGATCTGAGTAATTTCACCCCCTTCGCCACAGCGATGATTGGTTCAGGGATGATCCAATCACAGTGAGGCTTAGGACTTTTGTTCAGCTTTTGAGGGAAGAGGTGGCCTGTCTTCCCTTGGATATGAAGAAAGAAGCATGTAGCCTGGTCGCTGCTGTCAGCCATCTCGTGAACATGTGGAAGGCCTACCTGAGGATGGAGCTGACAAATGGAGGAGGCAGAGCCAAGAGAATCACAGAGAAATGGAACCATATTCCTGATCATACTGTGCCTGAAGTCTCCCCACCTATGGACTCCTCAGTTAAGTGAGCCAATAAATTGCATTCACTATTTAAGCCAGTTTAAGTTGGGTTTTCTATTGCTTGCACCCCAAAGCATTCCAATTTATGTTTTTGGTTGTCTCCTTTGGAAAGGGGATGAATATATGTTTGGTTATATGAGGTATATTTGCACTATATTAGGTGAAAGCATTTTTTTTTAAACATTAGGTATGGGAGGAAGGGTATATGCAGATGTTGGACAACCAAAGGAGTGAACTCTAGTGCTCTCTAGCATCTAAATTCCCATGCTGTTTGGGGAGATTTCCTCCTAGTGGGAGTCTTGGTGGGAGGTAGAGCCCCACTTCCTACTATGGAAACTAAAGGTGGTTAGATACTTCCTTTCCCTGCCCACCGGGCAACAAGGGCTGAATACTCTGTTCATGGCTTGAATCTGGAGCCAGCAACACAAAGAAGGCAGGAATATACAAAGTTAACAGAAGGATGACAGATTAGGAGAATATATGTATGATGTGCAAAACTGACAAAAGATTAATAAATAGAAAAGGAAGATAGTAAATGCAATAGGAATATAGGCATAGGATATGAAGAGTAACTTACAGAAGGGGAAACTTGAATTTACAGAAGGGGAACCTGGAATATATTAAGAGATTTTTCAACTCTGCTAATAATTAGAGATATGAAAATTAAAATAACAGTGAAAAATCATGACAGCAGTGGTAACATGTAGAAAGTCAGATACCAAGTGCCGATGAAGATGTGAGGAAAAGGACAACCGTGAGTGGGAGTATAAACTGTTGCAGGCATTCCAGAGAGTAGTTTGGCCAAGTACCTCATGACAGTAAGTATGTCTATACCCTACAACCCAGAGATCCTGCTCCGGGGATGTATTCCAGAAAAATTCTCACACAGGTCCTAAGGAAATACGGTTGAGGTTGTTCGTTGCAGTGTTATTCGTGTTGGTGAGAAATTGCAAGCAACCCAGGTATTCATCACTGAGACTGGATAAGCAAACCGTCATATATTCATAGGATAGAAAACTGTAAAACAATTAAAAGTAATAAGATAGATTTATACATAGCCACATGGATAGGTCTCCAAAACCTAGTGATGAGTAAAAAATGTAAGAAACAGAATGAGATTTATAGCATAATACTATTTATGTGAATAACATTGTATATTTTCATGGATATGCATATTCCTAAATAAACATATGAAAGATGGATTGAAAGGTACACACATTAATTACATTACAGAGGCTCAGTAAAATGGGCAAGAGAATGGGAGTGCAGATAGGGACTGATGTGGGAAAATAATAATAAAGTAAAAGAGCAGACTTCAGTGGACTGGTGATAACAATGTACCATGAATTGAAGATTATGATTAACTCAACCCTGAAGTCCACAACAAATAAACCAAAATAACAGACGTGAAGATGTTCAGAATACTCCTTTGCAGTGGCATGTGATAATAGGGCAAGATCCACTGGTAGGGGCAGTGGGGATAGCAGTACCAGGAGCAGCCTTCTAACAAGGCTTTTACTATGGTGGAACCTTAGCTGTGGTTCCTCCTGCCAGGGCTTTCTAGTTACTGCCCCATTTTCTCAGCCTGATTCTCCAGACTTCTGTGAACTACCTGATGACTTCACAATAAATCCCTTTTCTGCTTAACTAGAGTCCACTTCTGTTACTTGCATCCAAGAATCCTAACTGATACATCATGCATTTTGTTGGAGAACACCCTGAAGTAACTTCTTGAGCAAGGTAAATTTGGGGGTCTTTGCATGTCTAAAAACGTAGTTGTTATTTTACCTTCATATTTCAATGATAGTTTGGCTTTAGAATTCTATGTTAGAAATAATTTTTCCTCTGAATTTTCAGGGTATTGCTTTTAGCATGTAGTGTTGCTGCTTAGAAGTCAGGTATTAATATTAGTCTCATTTCTTTGCTGGCAACCTGTTTTCCCTACTGCTAGAAGGTTACATTTTTTTCCTTCATACTCAGTGTTTTGAAATGTCACAATGATGTGCCCAGAAGTGTGTTTTCCCCTCATCTGTTTTGCTAGGCACCTGGTGGGCAGGCCCTTTAAATTTTATGACTTATTTCTCTAGTCTCAGAAATCACTGTTTTATTTCTTTGCTAATTTTCTCTGTTCTTCCTAGGACTCCTATTAGTTGGTTGTCGGATCTCCTGGATGGTTGTCTTCGTCTCTTTATTTTCTCACATAGTTTCCATGTCTTTGGTTTTTTATTCTATAGTCTGGGACATTTTCTTGACTTTATCTTCTATTGGACTCTTTTATTTTGGTAGTCATTTTTAATTTCTAAACATTCTTTCTTATTCTCCAAATGTGCCTTTTTCATAGCATCCTTTTCTTCTTTTCTTTTATGGATGCAGTATCTTCTGTGTATGTGTGCTTAATCGAACTTTACTGGAGTCTTGTGGATAACAGAAGACAATTATCAGTCCAGAAATGAAAATTTTCAGTGGATACCAGACATTATCTCTCCAAGAGAATGTCACTCATGCCTCTCTGAGGGAGGCTGCCTACTGGCTATCCCTCGCCATAGCCCCCAACTCTGATACCACATGTGGGGAAGATTACCTTCTACTAACTGTATGGTTTTGGCCATGTGCTCCCTACCTGCAGTCCAGATCTCCGGCTCTCACCTTGGCATCAGAGAGTGGAGGTCATTTTCCATTCCCCACTCCCAGGCCAACTGCCTTTCCTACTCCAGCATAACACTCCCCATATCCATTTTCTTTCTACGGTGTTCCAACACCTGCCCCACAGTGGTGACCTCAGCCTCATGGCCCAGAAGAGGCCATCACAAAAGTCAGCAACTATATGTCACGGAGTGGATTGTTTTTAAAGTTAAATAACAATATTTGTAGTGGGACCAACAATCCTGTTTCATTCATTTTTACAGTGTTTCCTCTAACAGGAATCAAAAGCAATTAAAGCCTGCATGTCTCCTGATGTGGTTCCAAATGAATATCTTCTGTAAGCAAAGGCCTGGGAAAAAATGTGTACACACATCTCTAAAGAACAAATAATAATTTTCAGTGACAGTCTAGTCGAAACCCATGTTTAGAATAAAAAAATTAACTGAGTGGAAGCATAATACTGTTAAAGTACACCCAGATTATGTCACTACACAGAACATTTACGATTTTAATCACAGTGGATGATATTTGCTGTATGCTTACTCTGAGTGCTTACACTTGAGTTACCTTTGTTTCATAAAGAAGGAAAGTGAGGCTCTAAGGTGTCATTCAACCAGGGTTACAGAGCTAATAAATGGAAGACAGGAAATTGCACCAGGACTGTCTAACCACAGTCAACCCATGTAACTGCTACACACTGCTGTCCTGGTTTCCACCAGCCACATTCAGGTTAATAGTGATAGCACAATTTTCTCTAAGATCAGTGGGTGGATACCTGAGATACCTAAGTCTAAATAAAGAGCCTATTCTGGTAGGTCTCCTTCCAAGGTTGAATTGACGTCCTTTGCTCTGGAGATAGAAAACTATTATCAGCCTTTTTTTTTTTTTTTTTTTTTGAGACAGGGTCTCACTCTGTCACCTGTAGCTCACTGGAACCTCCAGCTCCTGGGCTCAAGCGATCCTCCTGCCTCAGCCTCCTGAGTAGCTGGGATTATAGATGTGCGCCACCACGCCCAGCTAATTCTTGTAGAGGTGGGGTCTCACCCTTGTTCAGGCTGGTCTAGCAATCCTCCCAAAGTGCTAGGCTTACAGGCATGAGCCACCACACCTGGCCTATCAGCTTTCATTTTTAAGATTTTTTTTTCATAGAAACCATAACTCATTTTTTAATTGTTATTTTCATCAAAGGAATACATACACATAGAAAATAAAATAGTGCTAAAGGACACCTAATAAAACCCCGCAATATCCTGCCCCACTCCTTCCCACTGCACGTCCTAAAGCAACTACTTCCAACTCTGTCAGCTGTTTCTTTGGCATTTACCATTCCCAAATCCCTTCTCCCTTGCCACCTCCCACTCAGAGGCTGAAGAGCCAGATACTTTCTTAGCCTCCCTTGCAGCTAAGGATGGCTATATGACCCAGCTATAGCCAATGAGATGTTTGCTGGGAAAATCATAGCTGACGCTGTCCCCTTCCTTCTTCTTTCTGCCTTGAATATAGTCATGCTGTCTGGAGCTGTGACAGCCATCTTGTGACCATGAGGGAATGAATACAAGGATGAAGACAACATGTTAAGGAAGAAAGAAAGAGCCCAATTCCTCTATGGCATCATCGAGCAGCAGAACCCATGCCACACTTCCTGTTAATTGAAAAATAAATAAAGCCATATGTGTTTAAGCCATTGTTAGTTGGGATTTTTGTTCCTTGTAGCTGAAAGGATTTTTAACTGATGGACCACCATGATTTGGGACATTATCTCTTGCATATCCTTATCGTAGAAGAGGATTTACCTTTTGTTGGTCCCCTCCACACACACCCCTACTTTCCCTCCCTTCATTCTTCCAATATGTTTATATCCCACTTCCTAGTAAATCAGTAGTCACTGCAGAGCCAAGAATTATACTATAATTACCTTTTTTTCCATTTTTAAAATACTCCTGGTTTTAATAATTGCTTGGGTTTTTTTCCACCTGAAATGTGCCTAGCCTTAGTTTTTCCCATTAGTTTCATCAGTTCGTTCATAAACCTATTAGCATATTTTTTCATAAATGCTCCAACCTATCAGCCATTGCTTTAAGAAGAACTCAGTATAAAGCTGACTGAGAGCTCTGCGTAAGGGGCTGGGGGTTGTTAAGTCCACTATTAGACTTCCCTTTTTTTTGAGACAGGGTCTTACTCTGTCACCTGGGCTAGAGTGCAGTGGCATCATCATGGCTCACTGCAACTTCCAACTCCTGGGCTCAAGTGATTCTCCTGCCTCAGCCTCTGAGTAGCTGGGACTACAGGCGCATGCCACCAGGCCCAGCAGATTTTTCTATTTTTGGTATAGACAGAGTCTTGCTCTTGCTAGAGCTGTTCTCAAACTCCTGATGTCAAGCAATCCTCCCGCCTCTGTCTCCCAGAGTGCTAGGATTACAGGTGTGAGCCACCATGCCTGGCCTAGACTTCCTTTGAAGTGACTGGACGGGGACATACACAATCTGCCAGAGGACCTCTAAGTGCAGAAAGTGGAAGCTTGTGCTCTGGGACTGTTTGATTTCTTTGGAGAACCCTCTGGTACTTTGCTGGAGTATAGATGCTTGACTCTTGTGATTTCTACCCACGAGCATGGTGGAGATAAAGGGAAGGTAGGGCGAAATGAACTGTTCCAACATACACTTGCAATTATCTCGTTTGAGGCTCTATGTCTCGCTCCCATTGTTATGATGCCTTTTCTGCACTTTTCCAAGGTTTTGCAGGGTAGAGCGGCTCTTTCCTGGTGGATCCCCTTCCATGTGCGGACAATGGCCATGCCTTTCCCTGTCCTGCTTTCTCTGTTACCACTCCTCCAGTCCCTTTCTGCTTGCCAGAAAGTTGATGAAATCTCTCCCTCATTGATGGGAACTCCACCAGTTTTCTTTGGAGTTGTGGGTTTATACGCAAATGATTCTTTTATTTTATAAAGTCTTAGGAGTTAGAGGAGACAAATGCGTTCCTCCTTCTACATCAAGTCTGTGAACCATTGGCAATGGAAAAAGCCTAGGTTTTGGATTCTTACAGATTTGAGTTTGAATTCTGACACTCTGACATCCTTACTCAACTCACATTCATGGGCCTCACTTTTCTTCTCTATAAAATGATGTCCCAGGTAAAATACAGTCAGTCCTAGGTAGAATAATAATGTCTATCTGATAGACTTCTGGGAAGATTTCCTTGGATACTGTATGTAAAGCATCCAACACATGCTTGGCATACAGTAGGTGTCAAAAATAGGAGTGATCATTTTTTAATGGGAGCAAGTGGCAAATGTGATTGGAAAGATTTGAATCAGGTTTTCAGAGGGCCTTGAATGCCAGGACTTACTGTGACGGTGAGGAATCTTGGCAAGCTTGTGAGCAGGGCAGTGACTTTATCCCAAAGAATTCATCAGATTGTTCCCTCAGTCTGGTCTGGGGAGGGAGCAAGAAGCCCTTGGCCCAGCAGCTCTTGGGTTAAAATCTTCGTCTGCATCTGAGTTATTTGTAACCCGTTGTCATGGCAACAAGTTTGGCAAGCGAGCCAGTGCTGCAAGCTCCTGACAGTGCGGAGGGGAGGGCAGTGGGAGAAGACGGAAGATTTGGAAGGTGGGGGGTGTTCTGTGACCAGCGCCTCATTTTCCTCTGATTTGTCTGAAGCTTTCAGCTGGAGATGAGGGTAAGCGTCCTCTAGGGAGAATCATTGGACGTTGGAGACGCTCCTGCCCAATCTCCTGATATTTCAGATGTGAAAATAGGGCCAGAGAGGTCCAGCAGCTGGCTCAAGGCCACGCAGCAAGTCAGGGACGGAGACAGGACTAGACTTTTTAAAAAAGAATTCAGGGTCATAGAACAAACCTGGGGGGGACTTTTGGAAACATTTTGTCTACCTCCCCTCCAACATACGCATGCCTTTTGTTTTTCTTGTTCATATGAGAAACCTGGGACCCAGAGTGGTTTAGAACTGATTTAGCTTCAGAGAGCAATTCTGGTGCTAACTTGAGATCAGAAGAACGCAGAGGCCTCGAGCCTCCCAGGCCTGGGTACTTCCTGAGGAAGTGGCAGTCTAGGATTCAAAGTTCAGAAAAGCCCTTACTGCTGACTGCCAAGATAGGAGGGCCTCCCAGATAGATTTGACTGTCTTGGCTTTTGACCCCCTCAAATCCAACACTCCTGTGTTCATTTCCCCTATCCCCATGCCCTACTTTGTCTGTCTGTATGTGTGTCCCCCTGCCTGCCATATCTCTGTTGCACAAATAGCAGCCTGGCCCCACCGTACCCTGGACCTGCCACACGCCTCCCTGTCCCTGTCATCCACAGGGCTAGGCACTTCTTGAACATTCTCTCATGTAATTCAATCCTCCCAATTATCATTCTCTGTCTTTCAATTTAGCAAGTGGAAACCTAAAGGACTAGAGAAAGATGAAGTGACTGGTCCAAAGTCACACATAGAGTCTTAGCCTGGATCCCTCCTCCTCATGATCCTCCTCAGAAAGGTGGTCCTGCCCATTCTATCACACATTGATTTCTCAGCCCTCAGAGTTCCTCCAGCACTTATGTTTGTCATAATCAACCCCTAAAACTTGTGCAATACGTTTCCTCTGTGCTCTCTGCCTGACATGCAGCCCGAACTCCTCTTGTCTCCTCATAGCTGATCCTTCACGGAGTTCAGTGGATTTTCTCCTTGGTCTGTCAAATCTACCTTCTCTCCTCATTCTCTGCCACTGCCCTGCTCCAGTCTCAACATCCCTCACATCAGTGACCCTAAATCTACTCTCTGCCTTCTAGACTGGCCATCTTCAACCTCCTATTCTGCACGCCAGCAGTGAGAGGGCATTGACGCAACAGTCAACACATCCTTTCCTTCTGTGACACCCCATCCCCCACAGGATAAAAATCTAGCTCTCTGTTTGGCAATTGAAGTCATACACAGTTCTGGCCCCTGCCAAACCTCTAGAGCCTCTCATATCTTGCCACTCTTGGCCTCACACGCTGTGCTCTGACCACTGAACTATAAGTGCTTCCTAGAATGAACCAGGCCTTTTCTTTTGTAGGTGCCTTTGCAATGTCTTCTGCGTGGAAGGCCCTTCACGCTGACTCCCTTAACCCAGCGAACTCAGCTTTTCGAGCGTCACTTCATCCATACAGCCTACCTTGGTTCCCAAGTTGGATTGGATCCTGTCATCTGGGACCCACAGTCCCCAGAGCTCCGCTCTGCCCCAGCACAGTGTGGAACTGGTGTCTGGGGCTCTCTCTGCTATCAGATCAGAAGCTCCCTGAGGGTAGGGACTCTGTGTCTCTAGCAAAGCCCAGCATCTGGCCAGTCCCAGAGCAATGGTCAGCGAATAGTCATGGACTAAATCCAGGTGCATGAATGGTTGGATGACGAATGAAATTTGGGTTCAGTTCTGTGATTGCGCACTCTTGCCGGAGAGGGGTCCTAGACATCACTGGTTGCCTGCAGTTTCCCCTCCACCCTGAGGCGTGGTTTATCTGTGAGGGGCGCGGCTTGGGTCAGCTGACACACGGTCCGGTGGCCGAGTAGCCCAAACCAGACTTTTGAGCAAGAGGAGGTAGTGGAAGAGGAGAAAGTCCAGATGGAAATTAGGGGTCCTTCTGAGGTAGGTGCTATTGTTTCCCCTCCTCCTTATAGCTAAGGAAATTGAGGTGCAGGGAGAGTTAGGCGACTTGCCAAAGCCACACAGCTAAGTACTGATGCGGTGGGACTCCGACTCTGATCAACTCCAGGTACTTTCTACGTCGTTCTGCCTCACGACGTTCCAGGGCCGGGCGCGGTGGCTCATGCCTGTAGTCCTAGCACTCTGGGAGGCTGAGGTGGGAGGATCGCTTGAGCCCAGGAGTTCGAGACCAGCCTGAGCAAGAGCAAGACCCCGTCTCTACTAAAAATAAAAAGAAATTAGCTGGACAACTAAAAATATATAGAAAAAAAAATTAGCCGGGCGTGGTGGAACACGCCTGTAGTCCCAGCTACTCGGGAGGCTGAAGCAGAAGGATCGCTTGAGCCCAGGAGTTTGAGGTTGCTGTGAGCTAGGCTGACGCCATGGCACTCTAGCCCAAGCAACAGAGTGAGACTCTGTCAATCAATCAGTACATACATACATACATACAACATTCCCTTTGGCGAAGAGGGTAGTTAATGGTGAAGCTGTACCTCGAGCCTGGGTCTTAGAAAACAATTATCAAGGTAGAAGAGAGAGAAGAAACTATATTTTGAACACCTACTGTGACCTTGTGCAGTGGATGGCCCGGAGCTAGAATGTCAGGCTAGACAGGGCAGTTTCTATGTGTGTGCGTGTGTGTGTGTGTGTGTGTGTGTGTTTTGTTGTTTTTTTTTTGTTTGTTTGTTTTTTAAGAGAAGAGGATCTCGCTATATCGCTTAGGCTGGTGTTGAACTCCTAGCCTCAAGCAAGCCTTCTGCCTCAGTCTCCCAAGTAGATATTAAATATATATATATATATGTATATCCAAATTTTTCTGATGCTAAAAGTAAAATTCATTAAATACATTTAAATGTTTGTCTTTGGGGGAAAGGGGAGTGGGAGTAGGGTGTGGGAATACTGGGGAATAAATAAAACGAACAAACAAAAGGAATCAAGAGAGGAACGTTAAACGAACTAATGATGATAATGTGCCTGATCTGAGGAGTATGAGTAACCTCACCCTCTGCCCAGAAGTACCCAAATGACAAAATAAACCCCCATCCCCCCAAAAGTAATGCATCTTCATTAATGAAAATTTAGGGAACAGAAGACATCTTGTCATCTAAACACAACCAATATTAGCATCTCAGTGTATTTAGGCCTTATTCCAGGCCCAAAAAACCATATTTGGGATTATGCTGTATGTTCAGTACACGCTGCCATTTTCACGTAAACATTTCCCATTAAAATTCTTTGTAAACATCACTTAAATGGCCACAGAATATTCCATTGAGTGGATATACTTACAGAATTCTTTTCTGCGTGGGTTTTGGCATTTCTTTTATTATTTCTTCCTGCTTTTTTTAGATTTGTTTGGCCAGGTTTGAGATTTGATTTTCTCTGTGTCTTGTTTTGGGAGATAACATAAAGAGAGATTGTTGTTTTAGAGAAGTAAGGAAAAGCAGGGTAGGCTTTTGGGAAGCAGTACTATTTGAGGGGAACTTTGGAGTATGCAACACATTCACAGCATAAAACGTTCAAAGGACACAAGAAGATATACAGTGAAGACAAGTCTGTTTCTCTCCCCTCACCCTCAGTTCCCCAGTTCTCCACTGGGGCTCTCCACTGTCAGCGCTTTCCTGTAGGGCCTTTGTGTGGATATTCTAAGGCTGTATGAGTGAGCGTGTGTGTGCAAAGCTATGTTTTTTGTTCTTTTAAACAGCTTTATTGAGATATAATTCACATACCATATAATTCATCCCTTTAGAATATAGAATTTGAATGACTTTTGGTATATCCATAGAGTCGTGCAACCATCACCACAATCAATTTTAGAATAATTTCATTACTCCGAAAAGAAACTCTATACCCCTTAGCCATCACCCCCCAGTGCCCCCATCCCCCCATCCCTAAGCAACCACTAATCTTTCTTTCTCTATAGATTTGCCTGTTCTGAGCATTTCATATAAATGGAATCACAGAAAATGTGGCCTTCTGTGACTGACTTCTCACTTAGCATATTTTCAAGGTTCATACACGTTCTAGCATATATCAGTACTTCCATTTCCTTTTTTAAAAAATATAGAGAGACTTTATTTTTTTGAGCAGTGTTAGGTATACACAAAAATTGAGTGGAAAGTACAGAGAGTTCCCATAAACCCCCCACCCTACCCCAGTTTCCTTTATTATTAACATCTTGCATTAATGTGGTGCATTTGTTATAATTGAGCCAATATTGATACATTATTATTAACTAAAGTTCACAGTTTACATTAGGGTCCACTCTTGGAGTTGTACATTCTATGGGTTTTAACAAATGTGTAATGACATATATCCACCATTACAGTATCATACAGAGTAGTTTCACTGCCCTAAAAATCCACTGTGCCGTTTCTGCCCTTTCTACCTCCCTCCAACCCCTGGCAACCACTGAACTTTTACTGTCTCCATAGCTTTGCCTTTTCCAGAATGTCATATACTTGGAATCATACAGTATGTAGCCTTTTCAGATTGGTTTCCTTCACTTAGCCATATGCATTTAAGGTTCCTCCATGTCTTTTCATAGCTTGATAGCTCCTTTCCTTTTATTATTGAATAATATTCCATTGAATGGGTGTACCATAGTGTGTTTACTTACTACTAAAGAACATCTTGGTTGCTTCCAAGTTTTAGCAATTGTGAAAAAAGCAGCTGTAAACGTTGGTGTGCAGGTTTTTTATGTGGACATAAGATTTCAACTCGTTTGTGTAAATACCAAGAAGCATGATTGCTGGATCATATGGTAAGAGTATGTTTATCTTGGTAAGAAACTCTCAAACTGTATTCCAAAATGCTGTTCCATTTTGCATTCCCACCAGCAATGAATAAGAATTCCTGTTGTTCCACATCCTTGTCAGCATTTGGTGCTGCCAGTGTTTGGGATTTCGGCCATTCTAATAGGTGTGTGGTGGTATCTCATTGTTATTTTGATTTGCGATTGCCTAATGACACATGATTGGAGCGTCTTTTCATATGCTTCTTTGCCATCTGTATATCTTTGGTGAGGTGTCTGTTCAGATCTTTTGCCAGTTTTTAAGTTGGGTTGTTTGCTTTCTTACTGTTGATTTTTTAAGGTTCTTTGTATCTTTTAGATACCAGTTCTTTATCAGATATGTGCTTTGCAGATATTTCCTCCCATTTTGACTTGTCTTTTTATTCTCTTAAAAGTGTCTTCAGGCTGACTGTAGTGGCTCACACCTGTAATCCTAGCACTCTGGGAGGATGAGGCGGGAGGATCACTTGAGGTCAGGAGTTTGAGACTATCCTGAGCAAGAACGAGACCCCATCTCTACGAAAAATAGAAAAAGAAATTAGCTGAGCGTGGTGGTATGCGACTGTAGTTCCAGCTTCTCAGGAGGCTGATGGAGGAGGCTTCCCTTGAGCCCAGGAGTTTGAGGTTGCAGTGAGCTATGATGACGCCACTGCACTCTACCGGGGTGACAGAGTGAAATTCTGTCTCAGAAAACAAAACAAAAAATTTCTTCAGGCTGGGTGCAGTGGCTCACGACTGTAATTCTAGCACTTTGGGAGGCCTAGGAAGGGAGGATTGCTTGAGGCCAGGAGTTCAAGACCAGCCTGTACAACATAGCGAGACCCTGTCTCTACAAAAAATAGAAAAATTAGCCAGGCGTGGTTGTGTGCCTGTAGCTCTAGCTACTTGGGAGGCTGGCGCAGGAGGATTGCTTGAACCCAGGAGTTTGAGGTTGCAGTAAGCTATGACGCCACTCCAATCTAGCCTGGGCGACAGAGCAGGACCCTGTCTCAAAAAAAGTGTCTTCAGCAGAGCACAAGTTTTTAATTTTAGTGAAGCCCAACTTACCAGTTTTTTCTTTCATGCATTGTACTTTTGGTGTTGTATCTAAAAAGTCATTATCTTCTAGGAATTTTACAGTTTTGTGTTTTACACTTAGGCCTGTGATCCATTTTGAGTTAATGTTTGTGAAGGGTATACGGTCTGTGTCTAGATTAATGTTTTTGCATGTGGGTGTCCAGTTGTTCCAACACCATTTGTTGAAAAGACTATCCTTTCTCCATTGAATTGCTTTTGCTCCTTTGTCAAAGATTAGTTGGTTATATTTGTGTGTACCTATTTCTGGGCTCTCTATTCTGTTCCACTGATGTACTTATTCTTTCACCGATACCACACTGTCTTGATAAGTATAGCTTTATAGTAAGTCTTGAAGTCAGGTAGTGTCAATCCTCCAACTTTGTTTATATCTTTCATTATTGTGTTAGTTATTCTGGGTCCTTTGTCTTTCCAGATAAACTTGAGAATCAGATTGTTGATATCCAACAAATGACTTAGTAGGATTTTGTTTTTTGAATCTATAGATCAAGTTGGCAAGAACTGACACCTTGATAATGTTGAGTCTTCCTGTTTATGTACATGGAATGTCTGTCCATTTATTTGATTTCTTTCATCAGAGTTTTATAATTTTCTTCATATAGATCGTGTATATATTTTGTTAGATTTATACCTAAGTATTTCATTTTTTTCAGGCTAATGTAAGTGATATTATGTTTTTTATTTCAAATTCCAACTGTTCATTGCATTATATAAGAAAGTGCTTGACTTTTGTATATTGAGCTTGTATCCTGCAACTTTGCCATAATTGCTTATTAGTTCCAGGAGTTTTTTATTGTTGTTGATTCTTTGCAATTTTCAACACAGACAATCAACATCATCTGGGAACAGAGGCAGTTTTATTTCTTTCATCCCAATCTGTATATCTTTTATTTCCTTTTCTTGTCTTATTGCATTAGCTAGGACTTCTCATGTAATATTAAATAGGAGTGGTGAGAGAAGACATCCTTGCCTTGTTCCTGATCTTGGTGAGAAAGCTTCTAGTTTCTCACCAATAAATATGATACAAGCTGTAGGTTTTTTGTAGATGTTCTTTAGCTATCTTCTTTTATTAGGATTTTTTCCTTTAAATTTTTATTTTGACAATTTCAGACTTACAAAAAGGTTCCAAAATAGTACAAAGAACTGCTGTATACTCTTCACCTAGATTCTGCAAATGTTAACATTTTATGATGTATTTATCCTGCTCTATTTATTCCTCTGTCTCATATATATATGTATATGTGTGTGTATTATATATATATATAAAATATGTATTTATATATTTCTTTTTTCCCCTAAACACCAATTGATAGTCAGTTGAAGATGCGATGCCTTTTTTTTTTCTTTTTCTTTTTTGAGACAGGGTCTCATTGTCATCCAGGCTGGAGTACAGTGGTACAATCATAGCTCACTGCAGCCTCAAACTCCTGGGTTCAAGTGATCCTCCTATCTCAGCGTCCTGAGTAGCTGGCACTACAGGCTCACACCACCACACCTGGCTATTTTTATTTATTTATTAATTTTTTTTGTTTGTTTGTAGAGACTAGGATCTCACTTTGTTGCACAGGCTGGACTCGAACTCACAGCCTCAAGTGATTCTTCCACCTCAGCTTCCTGAAGTGCTGGGATTCCAGGCATGAGCGACTGTGCCTGGCCATAATGCCTTTTTATTCCTAAATATGTCATTGTGTATTTCCTAAAACAATCATCTTATGTAAACATGGAGCAATTATTAAAAATCAGATAATTCACATTGATTTAATAATATTATATATGGAATCTACAGACCTTACTCAACTCACCAATTTTCTCAACAATAGCCTTCATAGCAAAATAATCCTCTGAATAATATACATTTGATTGTTATATCTCTTTAGTCTCCTTCAGTATGGAGAACTCTTCAGTCTTTCTCTGTATTTTATGACACTGACATTTTTGAAGAGTGCAGGCTAGTTATTTTTAGACTGCCCCTCAATTTGAGTTTGTCTGATGTTTCCTCATGATAAGACTCAGGTTATGCATTTTGGTAGGAATATCACAGAAATGATGCTGTGTCCTTTTCAGTACATCATATCAGGAGGAACACAATGTCTATTTGTCTCATTAATGGTGATGCTAACTTTGATCACTTGGTTAAGGTAGTATCCACTAGGTTTCTCCATTCTAAAGTTACTATAATTATTTTTCTTCCGGCGACCTTTTTCCTTACAATAAGGTTATTGCAATTAATAAATATCTTGGCCAGGCACAGTGGGTCATGCCTGTAATCCCAGCACTTTGGGAGGCTGAGGCAGGAGGATTGCTTGAGGCCAGGAGTTCGAGACCAGCCTGGACAACATGGCAAGACCCTATCTCTACAAAAAATTTTAAACTTAGCCAGGTGTGGTGGCATGCACCTATAGTCCAAGCTACTTGGGAGGCTGAGGTGGAAGGATCACTTGAGCCCAGGAGTTTGAGGCTACAGTGAGCTGTGATCCAGCCATTTCACTACAGCAGCCTGGGCAACAGAGCGAGACCCTGTATCTAAAACAAATAAATAAGTATCTTGTGGAGAGATGATTTGCGCTTATGTAAATATACTGTTATTCAAACTTTCACCCACCAGTTTTAGTGTTCGCTGGTGATTCTCTCCTGAAACGATATTATGGCCAAGGTTGCCAAGTGGTGATTTTCAAATGCCATCATTCTTTTGACGTATATTAGTTGGCTTTCCAGTGTGAGGGAGCACTTTCCCTTCTTCTACATTTATTTATTTATATCTTCATGGACTCAATGGTTGTATACTTTACTCAGTGGATTATAACACATTAATATCATTGTTTGTTTTGATGTTCAAATGTCCTATATTTGACCAGCAGAAAGCCCTTCAAGCTTCTGTGTCCTTTGGCACATCTCCATCTCTCTTTGAACAATTCCTTGTTTTCTGGCACCACGAGATGCTTCAGGCCCATCTTCTGCTTTCCATGCCCCAGCCCTGGAATCAGCCATTATCCCAAGGAGCCCTAGTTCTTTTCAGTAGAGAATGACATTTAGAAACTAAGATTTGGGCACTAGGTGTTATAGTTATATTTTAAGAGTTTGGTTGTTATTTGGAAATAAGAATCTGAAGCCACACTACTGACAACCAAATGCTCTTTGTCGGAAGTGTTGGGAGATAGGCAATATCTTCCTACAAAAATTGTTAAGTGTTGGTGTCTGCTGAAAGCAAGTTGCAGTTTGAGGTGTGGTACCACAGAGATTCAGGGGAAGAAGCAAAATTGGAGGTGATTGGCAATGAGGCTGAGCCGGAAGAGTTGAAAGGATAATAACAGCTTTTATAATCTTCCATTTAGTGAAAACTTACTATGTGCCAGACAGTGTGCTGGGAGCTTTAAAAACATTTTCTTTGGCCCCTACAGTAATTCTGGAATGTGGAGTAAGGTTGGCTGACTGGCTAGTAATAACTGAGCCAAGATAAGAACCCAGAGAGAGAAGAAAATGGTGGGAAAGGCCATTGAAGGAGAAAAATGGCATTTCTCAGGGTTTTGGAGAAGGCACTCTGGTGTAATAGGTTAGGAATTTGAAGACTGTGTTCCAGCTCTGCCACCCACCAATTGGGAGATCTGGGGTGGCCACATAGCCTCTTTGAACCTTAGTTTAACTGCCTGGCTACCTCACAGAGCTGTTAAGACAATCAAACTAAATAATGACTCCAAAAGCAGATTTGTAAACCACGAGGTGCTACACAAGTGGGAGTGGTTATTATTTACCTGGCCTTGTAAGCCTGGAGTCTTCTCTTCCACCAGAGACCGTAATTCTCTTGGAAATGGAATGGATCTAGGTTACAGGAGAACCCCAAACACCTGTGTCCCTTCTTTTCCTCATGTGTCAGGGGATTTCTAGGACATTACTTTGGCAAGTTTTGAGTTAGCTAATGCTAACAAACCTACCATAACTTACATTTCCTGGTAACTGTGGCAAATAGCTTCTAGGATGACCTCCAGTGATCTTGACTCTTGGTATTCACACCCTGGTATAATCCTTTCCCCTCGAGTGTGGGTTGACCTAGGGACGTGCTTCTAACTTATAGAATGTGTCAAAGGTGATGGGGTTTCACTTGTTGATTAGGCTACATAAGACTGTGACTTCCATCTTGTTAGACTATGATTCTCTCCCTTGTGGGCTTTGATAAAGCAAGTTGCCATGTTGGAATGGCCCATGTGGCAAGGAGCTGAAGACCAGCATCACCAGAAACTGATATTCTCAGTCCAACAGTTCTTGAGGAATTGAAAATCTACCAATAACCAGGTGATTTTAGAAGTGGGTCCTTCCTATGTCAAGCCTTCAGATGAGACCCCAGCCCTGGCTGACACCTTGATTACAGACTTGTGAGAGATCTTGAAGAAGAGGACCTGGAAGGCAGCTATGCTCACCACTATACCACCAATGCCTTCAATTGAAGAAGAGGACCTGGTTAAGCTGTGCTTGGATTCTTAGCCCACAGAAACTATGAGATAAATAAGTGTTCTTGTTTTAAGCCACTAAATCTATAGCTATTTGTTACTTAGCAATACATAACTAACATAATAGCCATCTTTTATATACACTCTTCCAATCATCTATTCTCTCCTATTTTTCCTACAACTCTGCATTTTCCCTCCCTTGAACGAATCTTGAACTGCTTTGCTTCCTCCAAAACCTTTCTACTGTATACTCTGGAAACCTCACTCTATAGTTAAGAAGCTCCCCTATGGGATATACCATATTTGGATAAACAGACATACCTGGTTCCTGGATGGGCAGACTAAATATTTATAAAAATGTCAATATTCCCCAAATTAATTTATAAATTTAATGTACCTCAAATGATTTTTAATTGACATTACATTTCAGAATTGTATCCCTTTAGAAGAATAAACATCCATAAATAACCAGGAAAATTCTGAAAATGAGTAATGAATACCAACCAGTCTTAGTAATTATTGAAAGACATTATAAGGCTAAGGGAATTAACACAGTGGTACTGGTTCAAAACTGACAACTAGATCAATGGAACACAATAGAAATTAAGGAAAAAAATATTGCCTGTGGACTATTTAGTATATTGAAAGATGATATTTTAATTCATTGGTGAAAAGATGGATTGTGTAATAAATAGTGTTGGGATAATTGGTTTGTGATTTGGCAAACATAAAGTTGGATCTCTATCTTATTCCTTACACCAAAATAAATTCCAGGTATGTCAAAAATATAAATATTATTGAAAACTCACCCATATTTTATTCATAATCACCAAAAAATGGAAAACTCGAATGTCCGTCAGCAGGTGAATGGATAAACAGATTATGCTACAGCCACACCATGGAGAACTACTTGGCAATAAAAAGGAATGGACTCTTGATACATACAACGACTGAGATGAATCTCAAAATCATGTCGAGTGAATGAAACCAGACGAAAAGAGCACGTAGTTATATAATTTCATTTATATAATGTTCAAGAGCATGTAAAACTAACCCATGGTGATAGAAGTCAGAACAATAGCACTTTTGGGAGAAGATTGTTGTTGAAGGGTCATTAGGGTAATGGAAATGTTCTATATCTTTTTTTTTATTTCAGCATATTATGTACAAATGTTCAGGCTACGTATATTGCCCTTGCCCCTCCTCCCCCCCGAGTCAGAGCTTCAAGCATGTCCATCCCCCAGACGGTGGGTATCGCACTCATTATGTATGCATATACCCGTTCCCTCCTCCCCCCTCCCCCCCCCCGGCTGACATCCAATAGATGTTATTCTTATATGTGCACTCATGTGTTGATCAGTTAATACCAATTTGCTGGTGAGTACATGTGGTGCTTGTTTTTCCATTCTTGGGATACTTCACTTAGTAGAATGTGTTCCAGCTCTTTCAGGAAAATACAAGAGGTGCTATATCACCATTGTTTCTTATAGCTGAATAGTACTCCATGGTATACATATACCACGTTTTATTAATCCACTCATGTATTGATGGGCACTTGGGTTGTTTCCACATCTTTGCAATTGTGAACTGTGCTGCTATAAACATTCGAGTGCAGATGTCTTTTTTACAGAATGTCTTTTGTTCTTTTGGGTAGATGTTCTGTATCTTGATAGAGATGTGGGTGACATGGGTTCATGCTTTTGTCAAAAGTGACTGAACTTCTCACTTATGATCTGAGCATTTCATTTTATGTAAACTATGCCTCAATAAAAAGGTATTATTATTAGTTATGATATCACTCATAAAATATTAGAAGAAAACATGAATGAATATTTTTATAGGCTAGTGTGGGGAAGGCCTTTCTCATGTGACACAAAACCCAGAAACTATGAAGGAAAATATAGATGATATATTTTCAGTTTATTTTGTTTTATTATTTTATTTTATTGAATGGGTAATACATTTATATGATGTGGTAGGCTAAAAATGATCTCCCAAAGATATCCATATCCTAATCCCCAGAACCTGTAAATATGACTAACTTAAATGGTGTCTTAGTCCATTCAGCTGCTAAAACAAAATATCTTAGACTGAGTGATCTATAAACAGAATTTATTGCTCACAGTTCTGGAGGCTGGGAAGTCCAAGATCAAGATGCTGGCAGATTTGGTTTCTGGTAAGGACCTATCCCTCATAGATGGTGCCTTCTTGCTGCATCCTCACATGGCAGATGGGCAAAAAGGGACTAACAAGCTCCCTCAGGCCTCTTTTATAAAGGCACTAATCCCATTCATGAGGGTGGGGGCTCTACCTCTTAATACCACCACTTGGGAGCTAGGTTTCAGCACATGAATTTTTTGGGGGGACACATACATTCAGACCATAGCACATGGCAAAAGGCACTTGGCAGATGTTGTCAAGTTAGGGTCCTTGAAATGGGAAGATTATCCTGGGTTATCTGGGTGGGATCATTCTAATCACAAGGGTACTTATAAGTGAAAGAGGGAAGGAGAGTCAGAGTAAGAGAAGTTTATGTGACAATAGACACAAAGAGCAGAGAGAGAAAGAGACAGAGATATTTAAAGATGCAATACTGCTGGCTTTGAAGATGGAAGAGGAGGCCATGAACCAAGGAATGCAAGTGGCCTCTAGAAGCTGGAAAAGGCAAGGAAACGGAGTCTCCCCTAGAGCCTCCAGAAGGAAAGCAGCCTTAGCTTTTAGCCCTGTAAGATTTCTGACCTCCAGAACTGTAAGATAATAAATTTGTGATATTGTAAGCCACTAAGTTTTTGGCAATTTGTTAAAGCAGCAATAGGAAACTAATATAAGTAGTTCGAAAATCAAAACTAGCTGAGCATAGTGGCATGCGCCTATAGCTACTCAGGAGGCTGAGGCTGGGAGGATCACTGGAGTCCAGGAATTCAAGATGCGCTATGACTGTGCCTGTGAATAGCCGCTGCACTCCAGCCTGGGTAACATAGCAAGATCCTGTCTGTAAGAAAAGAGAAAAAAATCAAAACTGTGTAAAAAGGTATACACTGAGAGGTATCACTTGCATCCTATCCACAACCACCCGGTCCCCCTTGACACCTCTAGAGGCAACCGTTTTTATTACATTTTTGTTCATTTATCCAGTGTTTCTTTATGAAAATACAAGCAAATATGAATATTTAATTCTACTCCCTCCTTTCTTCCACAAAGGGTAACATATATACTTTTCTGTCCCTCATTTTTTCCAATTAACGATATAAAGATAGATAAATTTAGTTGCATAAAAATGTAAACTTATGTTTAGTGAATAACATCAAAAGTAAAGTCAAAGGGTAAACTTGGAAAAGTATTTGCATGCAACCCTCAATATAAATGAAAAGCTGATTGTTCATTGATAGGGAATTGCTCAAGTAAATTATATTGCATTCGTAGAATGATGTCAAATATATGGTATTAAATAAAGGATACACACTTGCAAAACAGTGTGTATAGTATGAGTCTATTTTTTTAATAAAACTATTACTATTAGCATACAAAATACTTAATAGAGAAAGAATACGTAACAAATTATTAATAATAGTTATCTTGGTGTGGGATTATGAAAGACTTTTCACTTTCTACATTAAATGTTTACATAATGTTCAAATTTTTTTAACATACATGTATCACTTTCATTGTCAGAAAAAATTGAAGATATATACTCCAGCATTCTAACCCCCATATCCTTTACTAGATGCAGTTCTTACCCCTCTCCTGACCCCTAGACGCAGTTCTTGATTGCAAATGGTGCATTGCATCAGCAATAACTCTGGTTAACTGTAGAAGAAAATGAAATTATTGGGATCAGAAGGTATGGCATAGTCACATGCTTACTGTTTGCTGAATTTCCCAGTCCTCTTAGAGGTAGATGGGGCCGTGACTGGTTCTGGCCAATGGGCTGTGCATTTAAGAACTGGTGCTCAGTCCTCCCACTCCTTCTTCCTCTGCTATGGCGACCATGGAGGCCTCGGGTATTAGATGAGACAGCCACAAGATGGTGGAGCTTCTATCATCCTGGATCCCTTAGTTATCTCTTGAAAGGGAGCTGTTCTGAAAAGCCCAGTAAACCGGCAGTAGATTTTGCATAAGCAAGAAATAAACTTGTGGGTGTCAAGTCATTGAAATTTGGGTTTTTAAATTATTATTATCAAAGCATAGGCCAACCTATCCTGACTAAGAGAAAAGGGTATCAGGTAATACAGGGGATCCATGAAAGGCCTGGAGAACCAGGCGGGGTCAGGAAGCAAGGGCGGCATGACATGACACAGCTAAGATTTTGCTAGAGGAGTGGTCCAATAGGATGATGCTATCACCCCCATTGGCAATTGAACACTTGCCACTACACACCTGGACTCTGCTGTCCCTTGATTTGGATCTGTACTATCAGATTCTTGACTCTGCAGTAGCTGTTTTGAGAATTCACTAAATGACCTTGCACACTTTCGTGTCACTCCTTCAACATTCAGAGTTCTGGGAAGGATCATGTGATTGGCCATGCTGAGGCCACATACCTGTGCACTAGCTACCAGGGAATAGGGAGAAGTATGTGCCCTCCCATTTCAGTAGTGCATGGTGGGGCACTGCCTCTGTATCTGTTTTTTGGGGATTTCTTCCAAATAGGAAGAGTGTTTGAATGTTCAGCAGCTAAAATGCCAATGTCCGCTCCAGTCTATGGCTCTTTAACTGACCAATCTTTCACCTTCTTGACTTAACTGAACCCTGCCTCTTCCCTAAACAGAGGAAATCTGTCCAATCTACCATTCTCTAGCTAATAATGTCCTCGACTCATATGCCTTGTTGTCTTTCCATTACAGCTCCAACTCCAGATGCATATAACTCTCCACCTTCCCTATGTCGATCCTGGGCTCATACAATTGCTCGTACAGGAGCCACTAAAAATTCATGGTGCCCAACCTCTATGCTGTCTGGCAATCCTGGTTTCTCTGCACAATTCTTCAAGGCTTCATGGCAGTCTTACCAAATTCCCATTTCCTCAACCCTCCTACATCTCCCTCTACCTTTCCCCTTCACCTTACCTCCTACTGTACTTAAAATAGAAGACCCCAGACAGCAATAGTCTCACTTTCTTGCCACAAAGTAAGTACATACACACTCGCAAGTATCCCAAACTGTCCTTTCACTACTTCCCTCCTGTTACGATGTAAGAGGTAGCCTTTTTCCTTCTAGTTCTTTCATTGATGTTCCATGTCCCATTCTCCACCACCTGTTCAGGAACTTTGATCTATCAGTTTCCTCTCTCCCTCCTGTATCTTCAGCCTCTCCCCTTCTACTCACCTGGTCTTTAATCATGTTCAAATCTCTTGCATTTTTAAAAAAAATTACCCTGTTTACACCAGCATCAAAAAAAAATACTTAGAATACATTTAACTAAGGAGATGCAAGACATAAACACCGAAAACTATAAAACATTACAGAAACAAAGGACACATAAATAAATGGAAAAAAAAACCTATGTTCATGGACTGGAAGATTTAACATTGTTAAGATGGCAGTACTATCCAGAGTTATCTACAGATTAAATGCAATTCCTATCAAAATCCCAATGACCTTTTTTGTAGTAATAGAAAAGGTGAACATAAAATTCATTTGCAATTGCAAGGGACCCCAAGAAATGGAAATAATTTTGAAAAAAAACAAAGTTGGAGGACTCACAATTTCCAGTTTCAAAACTTATTACAAAGCTACAGTAATATAACAGTGTAATACTAGCATAAAGATAGACCTATAGATCAGCGGAATAGAACTGAGAGTCCAGAAATAAACCCATTCATCTTGATTTTTAACAAGGGTGCCAAGACCATTCCAGGGAGAAAGACTAGTCTCTTCAGCAATAGTGCTGGGACAAATGGGTAGCCACATGCAAAATAATGAAGTTGGACCTCTATCTGACCACATACACAAAAATTAGCTCAAAATGGATCAAAGCATAAATATAAAAGCTAAAACAGTAAGTCTCAGAAGAAAGCATAGGGGTAAATTTTCATGACCTCGGATTTGGCAATGGATTCTTGTATATGACACCAAAAGCACAAGCAACAAAGGAAAAAAGTAAGAAATTGGACTTCATCAAAATTTTTAAAACTTTTATACATACAAGGACACCATCTCAAGAAAGTGAGAAGATAACCTATAGAATAGGAGAAAACATTGTGAATCATATATCTGATCAGGGACTCGTATCTAGAATATATAAAGAACAATTATGACTCAACAACAAAAAGATAAACAACTGAATTGAAAAATGAGCAAAGGACTTGAATAGAAATTTCTCCAAAGAAGATAAAAAAATGGCTATGAAGCATATAAAAAGATTCTCTATATCATTAGCCATTAGGGAAATACAAATCAAAGCCACAATGAGATACCACTTCACAACCACTAGGATGACTACAATTTTTTTGAAAAGGGAAAATATAATAACAAGTGTTGGGAAAGATATGGAAAAATTGAAACCTTCGTATATTGCTTGCGTGAATGTAAAATGCTGAAACCACTGTGGGAATCAGTTTGGTGTTTCCTTTAAAAAGGTAACTGCACTCTTCAGGTACAGTAGCTCATGCCTATAGTCCCACCTACTTGGGAGGCTGAGGTGGGAGGAACACTTGAAGCCAGGAGTTCAAGACCAACCTGGGCAACATAGAAAGATCCTGTCTCTAAAAAAAAAAAAAAAGAAAGAAAAATTAATAAACATAGAATTACCATATGACCCAGCAATTCCACTCTTAGAAATATACTCAAAAGAATTGAAGTCCTGATGTCTGAGTAATTCCCAGGGCTCAGCAAAGGGACCAAGTTTCCAGAGCCCTGAAGACAAGGGGTACTGCACCAAAATAAAGACTCATCTTCCACTCCAACTTCATTGGCTGAGCAGCTGCCAAGAAAAAAGGCTGCATCTCCCAATACCTGGCAGTATTGCCTCATGAATTGATTGCTTCTCTGAGGTGCCCGTGAGTGTATTTGGGGAGAATCTTCGAGAACATGTTGAGGAACGGCTGAGGAACAGCTGTCCTTCTATGATGAGACTGGAGAGATTCCATGAAAGAAGCTGAATGTCATGAAGGAAGCAATGGTTCAGGCAGAGGAAGCGGCTGCTGAGATTACTAGAAAACCAGAGAAACAGGAGAAGAAACGCTTGACGAAGGAAAAGAAACTAATGGCCGCGCTTGCCCTCGCTTCTTCAGAAAACAGCAGTAGTACTCAGGAGGAGTGCCAGAACATGGTTGAAAAACCCAAAAAGAAGAAAAAGCAAAAGCCTCAGGAGGTTCCTCAGGAGAATGGAATAGAAGACTACCCATCTATCTCTGTCTCCAAACCCAAGAAAAAGAAATCTTTTTCCAAGGAGGAGTTGGTTAGTAGTGATCTTGAGGAGGCCAGTGGCAACGTAAGTCTTCCCAAGAAGAAGAAATCTTAGGCCGGGCGCGGTGGCTCACGCCTGTAATCCTAGCACTCTGGGAGGCCGAGGCGGGCGGATTGTCCTGAGCTCAGGAGTTCGAGACCAGCCTGAGCAAGAGCGAGACCCCGTCTCTACCAAAAATAGAAAGAAATTAATTGGACAGCTAAAAATATATATATAGAAAAAATTAGCCGGGCATGGTGGCACATGCCTGTAGTCCCAGCTACTCGGGAGGCTGAGACAGTAGGATTGCT
>RJWJ010004088.1:0-79450 GCA_004363605.1 Indri indri | reverse complement strand
AACTACTGAAGTGCAATAAACTGAGTCAAGAAGCTTAGAGCTTTTACTCTGTCTCATGCTGAAACGAGCCTTGACTGGTTCACGGTTTACCAGCAAACTCTTCTCAGTGGATACAGAATGTGAACCACTATCACACCATCTTCATCCAAAAACACTGACAGAAGGGAACGAAAGTATAGAATTATGCTCTGTGACAAAGGGGAAGAGGGAAAGAAAGAAAAGAAAGAAGCAAGAAAGAGAGGAAGGGAGGATGGAAGGGAGAGAGAAAGGAAGGAAGAAGAAGAGAGGAAAATAAAGAAATGATAAACAGAGAAAAATTTCTGGAAGAAAGATGAGGGATTGATAAATCTGGAGGACATAGGTGATTCCCCTAATTTCTGGGATTTCTCATTTACATGTGTGCCTTCTCTACTAAACTGGAAGTTCTGAGAGACTTAGGATATTTAATCATTTCTGAAACAAGAAACCCTGGCAAAGTATCTGATACATATTAATAATAATAATAGTTAATACATGCATCAGGCATTCAGAAGAATTCTATTGCAAAAAATGTACTGAACTATAAAAAAAATTCTCCTCTTGTAAAACACTTCATTGTTTCAAAGGCACTTTCACAAATGTTACCATATTTTAGCGTTAAGTCTATAAAGATATTTTCATTCTCAGCTTCAAATTAAGAAAAGGGTTAATAGACCATATCAACTACCCAGGCGAACTAATTAGATTAACTAGTTGTAGAATCTTAGAAAAGTTAATTAACTTCTCTAGGCCTCAGTTTTTCTACTTGTAAAATAAAAATAGTTTCTATGAATCTCTTTAAAGCCCCTTTACCTCTCTAGCAAGTAGCCAAATAGAAAAGTATAAGCAGCCAAAATTGCCTATTATATAAATAAAATGAAAGAAGGATCAAACTTACAGAAGGAGAAAACTGTCACACTCTGTAGGAGTTGGCTCTTTCTGCAAAACCTACAGCTGCCAAAGACAAAAAAGAGAGTCTGTTAGATTTCGGAGAGGATAGAAGAACCATGGGGAACGACCAAGTGGTTGCAAAGATACCAAAAATAAAAAAGATATGACAATAAATAAGTTTGATTTATACCTATTCAGAAATCTTTTTGCCCAAGAAATCCAGAGGACACTTTTTTATTCGAGTATATGGAATATCCAAAAAAACCTATCATGCAATAAGCCACAAAATAGCTTCAATAAATCCCAAAGAATCAGTATCTTGTAGACTGTTTGATCACAACACAATAAAATGAGAAATCAAAAATAAGTGATTACTTTGGAAATTCCATGTTTTATGTTGCTGGAAACTATTAATATAAAACATATTACTAAAAATTTTTTTTATTTAAAAGGAAAGACATAGGAAAACTGTGAAATATTTACAGTTCAATATAATTAAAGCGTATAGGTCAAATATTGGAAGTAAAGTACTACTAAGAGGAAATTTTAAATTTTAAATACATTTATTTGAAACTGAGAAAGATTTAAATAAATAAGTGATTTCTCAAAGCACCAGTAAAAGAACGACCAAGGAAACCAAAGAAACAAGAAGGAAACAATAAAAGATAACAGCAGGGATTTCCAGTTAAAAATAGGGGATTGGATGTGCCTTTTAATTCACCCCCTCCAGAAACCCCATAAAACAATGGTGAAAGGATCTTTGAAAGCATAAACCTATAAGGACAAAGAGAACAGAGGATGAGAGAATAACAATAAAACTTCGGAAGATGAAAAGCAGAAGAATGAGTATTAAATGACTTAGTGAACTAAGAAAGCAAATCTTAACCTGGCAGCACAGAAATTTGAGAAACTATTTAATATTTTATCTGTTCGGCAAAACCTTCCCAAAGTTCAGATAGTTTCAGCACCATGCACCTCAGAAAGTGGTGATAAGGTGAAACCAAACAAAAACCAAAGAGGACTGGTTAAAGCTCTGTTTATGGAAACTCTCTCCAGATATTCTACTCCACTCGGTGTCAGCACCCAGCAGAAGAACTGGAAGCTTGTTCCCCAGACAGTGGAAAACAGACTCCCTGACTTGGGGGCCCCAAGCCTAGTGGAAAGAAGTAATGGCCTACTTGAGGAAAGGATGATAGAGTGAAAGTTTACATACTGAATTTTGAGATCCTCATTCCTCTTTCTCGCTCAGTTCCCAGGGCGCTAATAGCCAGCCTTACACCATCTAGGCTGGAGATTAGAAGATTATTCTCTGGCAACCTTGATAAATCGAAGAGAGGAGGCCTAAAAATAATGGTATCACAGGCGCCCAGCAGTCCAGCCAGTTCAGGATACACTGAAGCCCACAGTTGACAAGTTCCAACCAAGAGCACAGAGCTCCCGATCCACTTGTCAAACCTCCACTCTGAAATATGACCAGGCACTGGGGACAGGAACTGTGAGAAACAAGCCGGAGGGAAAACAGACTTTGCAAGGAGAAGAAAACTAAACAAAGAAACAAAATCATTAGTAGTATTTTTAGAGACATAAGAGGATATACTGCATCCATGAATCGACAAGGTGCTGTTACACAGGAACAGTCAGAAAACATAATAAAGATCGTGGATATTAAAATTATAGCAGTCAACATAAAAAAATGCAATAGACTATTCAGAAAATCTGAAGGACAGTAGAGCAAACAGATGAAGGGAGGGAAAATAGGAGAGAAAATATTTTAAAATTAGATTAATGGCTAAAGATTAGCTAAAACCTATTTTTAAAAACTGCAAAGATCCATGAATATCTAAAACAATATACAGAGATAAAGCAAAATCATTGCATCTCGTGATCACTATGCAGCAGCATATGCCAGTGGGAGAGAATTCAGAGCCCAGGAAGAGCCCCATGTTTACAGGAACTTTGTCTTTGTATAGGTGACACCACTAATTTAGTCAGAAAAGGATGTATACATATACATAAATCATTGTATATTTTTCAATTATATGTGTCTAATTAATAAACGAGGTTTGGAAAGACATGTTAATTTGAATCACATGAAATTGCTGATATTCCATTGTTTTTGACCTACATAAATGACAGTTTCATAAAGATCAACCTAATACATGAAATGATTAATGTTTACCCATGAAAGAAGGAGAATAGATGCAGAGGAATGGATTAAAGAATATAATTAAGCCAAGAAGAGTCTTTTGTGGATGTACAATAAACTCTGAACTGGGAAGAAGAATAACTCAGTTCTACACACTAAAAGGTGATGATGATGGAAGGTTTGGAGACAAGCTTACAAAATCGTAACAGATGGAAAAATTACCACGATGGAGTTCAAAGTTGTCATGTTAAGAAAATCAGCAAAAAATCTAAAGGAAAGAAGACAGGCGAGATGAGACATGAGAAAGCTGTCTCGGAAGAGAAAGAAATATTTAAAAGATGGATAGCTGCAGCCATGAGAAAGGGCAAAATTAGCTAAGTATGGTTTTGGAGAACAAAAAAAATAAAGTATAAGACGTTGAGAACAAAATGAAAGTGAAAACGATTTTTAATAACTCTTCAGCAATGCTTCCTAAACAGAAGAAAAAGACAGACTGCCTTTCTTTCCCCAGTGAAATAGTGGTCTCGGTGAAAGCGAGGCAGATGTCCAACACTTGTTTACACCTCCTACCACCACTGCCACCGTACCCATCATTGTATCAGACACATCCTAAGTTCACAAAATGTGCTTGATGGAACCTAGTGGGAGGGGCCGATCTGAAATGATTTAATTTTTCCCCCTGAGAGGGATTTTCCTTTGGATTACACAGTTTCTTAAACTCCAGATTTAGAAAAAGACACAGGCATCACATATTTTTTCTGGATACGGGTCATTATTCTTGCCCTCTTCGATAGACACTTACGACAGTGAGAATTAAGCCTGTAAATTATATATATTAGACTTGACCATGACATGATACATCTTCTACTTATAATTTAGGTGATCTTATATAATGTGCTAGACAGTAATGTTATCATTATTTACAGAACCTTGAATGCAGCAGTAATCATCAGTCTAAATGTCTGTGCATTATTTTTAACGGAGAAGCGCGGTGATCTATTCCAGGTTAATGCACGCTGAGTGGGATGGAGGGATTAGAGCAGGAGATAGAAATAGAGATTTCTCTGCAGCTACAATTATGATCTGAGCACTCTCCCACCCCTCCCACCCCTCCTTGGACCGCTCTTCCTTTACTTTGGTGATCCGTTAAGCTAACTTGCTCAAATATCCATTTACAGTTAATTTTTTGAAATTTTTATGAATTTAGTAAAAGGTGTGGTAAATTACTGAGGATATTAATTATATGAGCAACATAAAATGTTTGCACATCATACTCCTTAATCTCTCAAATAAAGACTTGCTTGCACTTTTCCATGCTGAAACTTAACATCTTTTTCCATTTTAATAGGTTTTAACAATGAATTTGTGCGAATTATGACTTTGTTGATATAAATAGGATGTTTGTTTAGCCTAGCAATAACTGAAAGAGGAAGCCAAAATACTCCATGACGTCCCATAGCAGGAATCTGTGAATCATAACAGCAATTGAGACAAGTGTCTTCCATCCATCCCAGAGTCTCTGTCCATTTGCAGCGCAAGAGCAAAACAGAAAAGCTAGGTAGGTCTCTAGTAGCTCTGAGTCATCTTAGTGTATAAACGGGGTTATCTTGATTGAACTCCCAGAGTATCTGACCTCCCCAAACGTCAACATGCGTTTAAACCACTCTCCAGCCATGACAGAAAATTCAGGGATTCCATAGATACCTGTTGATTGAATCAAATTAGTCTACCAATTTAAGTGATTTACACCATTTTTGCTCTCTTTAAGCACATAGACTCTTGCATACCTTTCCTTAGTTTTCAGATAAATCATGCCCAAAAGTATTATTATGAATTCTCTGAAAATCTGCCACAAGTCTATTAACTAAAATACCAGTGAATTTATGGTTTCTTATTACTTGGAAATTTTCCTATGCCATTTCTCCTTCCATAGGCATACATGAGCTTTTCTGTGTACAAGTAAAATAATTAGGTTCTATATCTACATCTTTGCAAATTACAAAATGGTTTTCCAACTGCTTTCAGAGCCAGAAGAACAAGCAGGGGGACAGGAATCTAATAACTAGAAAGAAATTAAATATATTTTTAAAAGTCTTTCAATTAAGCTCTCATTAATCAATGAGCATTTATTTAAGATGGGATTTATAGGGTGTGTGTGTATATATATGTAAGTACATACATATAAACAAATGCAGGCTCCACCAACTACTAGTTGTATGATCCTGATCCAGTGTACATATGCTCTCTGAACCTTAGTTTCCTGGCCTATAAAATAGAGATAAAATTCACTTTATGGAGTTGTAGTGAAGATTACAGGCAAGAATTGATATAAAAGTAATTTCTTCATTTTGAAGGCCTTGCAAATAAAATTAGTGTTTGTATGTACCACCTACCATGGGCCTAAGACTAATCTTCAAGTTTGGAGAGAATATAAAAGAAATACAAGGTATGTTCTCATCCCACAACAAACAATATCCACTTGGGGAAACAGGAAAAAATTAGAAAATGAGTCGGGACTGTATAAAACTAAGTTGTATGGCCCAGGTTATGTGTGCCCTAACAATTCTAAGAAGAGAGAGTTTAAAATGGGCTGGAAATTATGACCATTTTCTTTCCGAATGGAACAGGCTAAGCTCTGCCTGAACAAAGAAGCAAAGATATCTAACAGCTGCTTACCACTCTTCTGTTGCTTAAAATATCGGAGGAGTATGAGGTTTAGGCAGCTCTGAGTCATCTTCCTCCTAACTTGGTATTTATTCAGGACACAGCTCTAACCCTGATGACAACAGCATTCCTGACCTGTGAGCTGCTCAGAATGCTAAGGCGGTCCTGAAGGTGACAGGGACACCTCATGCACGCTCCCGTGCGGTAGGTTGCCATTCCCCTTAAGCTTCTGCTGCCTCCTTGTTTTGTCACAACGTTTGCTCTAAATGAGAGGTCTGGACAGCTGAAGAAGAGGAACTGAAGCCAAACGAGAAATATCCTAGATTTCCTTCTTATGACCATGCTCAAGACTCACAGCTGAGGCGATTATAAAAAGAACCGGCGCTAGAGGCTATACCATGCGGCCTTTGCAGCCTGTACATCAAATCCAATCGATTCAATCCAGTTGTTCAAGTTCCATGAGGGCCTATTTTGAACAAAGCCCTGTAAGTGTTGGACACACAAAATTTAGTAAGGGAGGATAATGAAAGATATGTAAATAACAGGCAATCTCACATATATTTTACATGTTCTCATCTAATCCAGCAGTATCCACACTAGGCTCTGGTATCACTATTTTTGCAGGTGAGGCGGATAAGGCCCAGGTGGGTTTGATAACTTGCCCAAGGTCACACAATTTATAAGCTGCAGAGAGAAAATTCAATCCCGGAAAAATTTTGCCTCTAAAGCCTCTGCTCTTTACACTTCCATTGTCAGAGGGAGAAATAGGAACATGTACACAGAAGTATTTTTTTTAAAGGGAGGAGGGCCAGGGAGTAGAATGTTTTCACTATTCTAGATGTTGGAGTATTTTTGTAATAGATGAATCATGAAGGAGTAGGCTAAAAGGAGGTTGAGGCCATACGATGGAGAACTTTGTTAAGGGTCATCACTTTGCACTCATTTACATAAATATTGGGGAGTCACCAGTGATTGTCCAAGTATGAGGAAGTTCTGGGTTCAGGCAATGAGGGGGTACCCTGTCTATATAGAATTTTAAAGCTATAATAAAAACCCAGTCATTCTGATTCTAATCATCACCTCCTGTCTACCATTCTAAACAATGAAGTGATAAAATACTCTTCCTCAAAAAACAAGCATTTGCAGGTCTTTATTGATACCATTAATGTTGAATTTTAATAAAACCTTGTAAGGTTTGAATTAGCACATTTTTATTATTTATCCTTTACTAAATATTGTGTTTTACATGGAAGTTAATTCAGCCAACTCCCAGTTGTTTAAATTGGCCCCAAATGCACCCACGCTCAGCTGCAATCATTCAAGAGTAAATTGGGAATCCTCTGTGCTTGCCTTGGGCAGACATAGCTGTGAATGCAAGTCAAGGAAACAAAACTCAAGTTACTATGGGACCACTTAGAGTTTTCTATTTTTGTTTCAATACAAAATGAAAGTGTAATATTTTTTAATCTGATGAATGCTGATTTTAGTTCATACATAAAACAGTCTATGAATTTTTAGCAATCTTTAAAATTAAAATCATTCCTTTTTATTTGTTAATTATTTTAAAACAAAGGATTAAAAAAATGATGTTGATGACCAATTACTACATGAAAATAATTTCATCACAAGGGGGAGGGCGTTTTAAAAATGATCCAGTCAAGATGTCAAAAATGCTAGGAATGCCCCTGAGAGTCACTGAATGTTGCTGATGGGAGGGGTCCCAAAAGAAGGGTTAAGGTGAATCATAAAAGACACCATCATTATAGCAGTCTATGGTTGTGTACATGTCTAGTTACCAATATATTCTAACTAGAGAAGGAAAAAAAGTGGGGTACAAGTTGTCAAAAGAATCAAAGCATTAAATTATAGAGAGTATTCTGCTATGGGGCCTTGATAGGTTCCTGCATTTTCGTGGTAGAATATCAATCCTACACTCAGCTGGTCTGTCTATGAAAGCAGACAGTTCTCATTTTTAATGGGCAGCAGAGAACACTGCACTTCAGGGAGTCAGTAGGGAGTGATGCAATTTGGAGATTTTTGTCACCCAATATCTTGGGAAATGTCAGCTGAGAAAATCATTCTTTAGGGTTTTTTGTTAAAGATACATGGTTGTCATAACCTGTATTGTTGTTTACAATATTCAGTGCACTTCCCTATGGGAGGATTGCACATGCCCATTCTATAGAAGACTGGCCTAGCCTGATGACTGATTTGCTTTAGCCAGTGAAATGTCAACAGATGTGTTGACTGTTGTGGGCAGAAGTTTTAAGAGGCAGTACATGGTTTGCCATGTTCTTTCTCCCAATCTCTGTGATCATGAAAGCATAAAGCCTTTATTCGCCCAGGTTCCTGAGTGACAACAATGAGCAGACCCCTTTTCTCAACCCATGATGAACATACTGCATGAACAAAAAATAAACATTATAGTTTTAAGCCGCTGAGATTTTCATGGTTGTTTGTTATCACAGCACAAACTAGCCCAACCTAATTGATAAAGTAATACCAACTTAATTGGTAAATTTCATTTGGGCAGATACTCTCAAATCTATTCCAAAATTTAGACAGGCCAGGAGAAATTATATGGTGGAACTCACTGTACAGATATCAGTAGCTTGCTTATAATGAACACTTAATATGAAGATAGTCCATATTGAAAGACACTATAAACACACCTCACAAAACTCATGCTGGTCCACACTTCGGAATGTTATCAAGGATGAGGGCGTGTTACGCAGTTGTAACTTGATGATATCCTCAAGAAGTCTCTGCCTAGACTTTGTCTTAAGAATTTTTACAGTTCTCCTGAGCAAAGTGAACTATGTCTGTCTCTTAAACACTGTATGTTGTGTTCCTAATCAGATACCTAATCTATTTCAGATTGGTTGTCAGGAAGCTTAGACCCATATTTTTGGCAAGTGTGCAAATGTTTGCAAGATTCATTTTTAATGTAGTCTTAATTTTGACTCTATGAATCTGGTGACTTTTGTTTCATAACAATTTTTAATTGGTACATTTTATTTAATCTCACTAACCTTTTCAAGTCCATAAAGAACACAGTGTAGGTATAAATAAGAAAATAAATAATTATAGAGTAGTATCATTGCCATGTTATTGACCTAAACATGTAAATGTCATTAATCTGTGTTGTATCACCAAAATTGCTCCTAATAAATATAAAAATTTAAGTCCCACTGAATCAGTAACTAACTTATTAGAAGTGGTTCCCTTGAACCTGAGCCCTAAATAGTTCAAGGCCAAGTCAAATTGAAGAGGTTCTTACTTGTGAAGAACAGTTCTACCAGTTGCATTTGCTCTAGTAGTTTTTTTGTTTGTTTTGTTTCCAGAAAGCCTTTGGGGTTCAAGAGAAACAATCTAATTCTTTTAGTTAATTAATCTAATACTTTTACTTAATTGAGCTCTCCTTCATACAGAGTAAAAATACTAGACACTATTAAATCCCATAAAGGAAAGGAAGACATACTTCTAGACTTCTGGAAGTTTTCATAGTCCAGCTGGGGAGTCCATTTCAGTGACTAAAGCAACAAACAAAAGCAACTCAGAAGAGACAAAATTACTCAGTGGCAGCTATGAACCTAGAGACTGAGGGAGCTCGGAGCCAAGGGATGGTTAGTGTAAGGACAGATTTAATTGGAGGAGGCTTTCAAGAAAGCTCAAATAAGTTGAGCCAGGTCTATTTACCACTATTCCTTCAAAACTTCCCTTATCATTCTTTCCTTCCCCTCCTCCCTTAAACATTAAAAAAAAAAAAAAAAAAAAACTAGCAATTAAAATGCCTGGCCCAGGGATACCAGGAGCTCTGTCTCAGCCCCCACGGAGGGGCTATCTAGCGTTGGGCCTCAGGACCCCTAAGGCTTCCATTCTGGCTTAGGTGCAGATCTGCCATTTGTTGGCAGACCCTTTCCCAGCACCAAGTATGTTGGGGTCACTGGGAAAGAGGAAACTTATGAATAAATTTGAAAGGGGGTCTGAAAATTTAGATGAATGCCAAAGGAGTCCTTTGTGAATAAAATTAAGCAGTCATAGCCACAGAGGACAAATGTTTTAACTGACTCTAGTCCACAGCAGCCTCCCAAGGCTTCCTCCAGGAGACAGAGGCATGGGTCTGTGCTAAATGACTTAATTTTCTTAATCAACTATTTCATTGTGAGTTTTTAATTTCACCCCCATGCCTATTTTTCTTTTTTTTTAATTTTGTCATAATGCAGCTCTAAGTACCGTGGCAAACATTTGACAGTTTGCTCAGCAGGTGCTGGGCTCTGCAGAGCTTGCGTAGGTCTACCTTTTATCAACTGGGTTTCACAATGTGTTCTTGTGTGAACAGAAGCTAAGACGGGACTATTGTACCTGTCAACATGAAGCTGGGCGAAATAAAATATTTGGAATGTGTTTTAAAATAACTCATTGTGAGCTTGATCAGTAGAGAGTTTAAAAGCAGAAATATTCTTTAATGTTGAAATAAATAATCATGCAATCAAGATGGCAATAAAATTAAAGAAACGGTGGAGTCTGTTCAAGGTTCTTCAGTATTTGATAACAATGAGAACATTTTTTTCTTTGTGCCCAATAGATTATGCGTTGTTGAGACACTTCTGAAAAAGCATTTTAATAAAAAAATCTAGAGGCCTGGAGAGGTAGTAACTACTTTAAAAATCAACAAATAAGCCTCTTTAAATACATCTAGATGTTTCCAACTTCATTTTTTTTGTCTCCATTTGAAAGGGTTTTTTTTCCTTATCAAGAAAAGCTCTAGATCTAAAATTTCAAATTCCAGCTTAAAAAGCTCTGCCTCGCCTTGACCCTCTGAGGAATATATCTCTCTTTCGGTAAAGCAGAAGTATCTTTGTGACTCTTTTCTTTTTTTCATATATGTGCTTCGAATTAAATGAACTTTAATGACACACATTCTAAAACTCCCGCTCAGGGCAGGAGATCAAAGGGAGGTGAAGAAAGAGCAGTAAAAGTTGACGAAAAGCTCAGAGACGTGTCAGGCCCTGTCTTGTCATTATCACTGTCATTTCCATCATTAACTCTGCTCCACTATAAAATAGTAAGTGTTGTATGTGTCTTCCTGAGGGACTATCTAGACAGTTCCCCTAAAAAGGGTCATGTCCTGAGGTTTAAGCATGAGGAAAATAGAGATAGAGCCACAAAAATCGTAAGATGGAAGTCTAAAGAAGTAAAGAAATCTTTATGTTTGTTTCTGATTAAAGAAATAATATTATTATTGTAAAAATCATGAAGAGTTGTGAAAATGGACAAAGTAAAAAAAAAGTTCCCGAAATTCTACTCCCAGAGATGGCCACTCTTTGGTTCATTCCCTACTGAACTTATTTATATGCATTCTACACACACGTACACAAACACACATACACATACATACACATACACACATACACAAACACACACGTACTTTTTAAAAAACAAAGATAGACCCACATTAATCAGTGTGTTTCAGCTCACTTTTGTACACTTGTCAGTATATCAAGGACAATATTTTCATCTGCTTGATAGAACTGCCATATCCTTTAATGTCCACCCAGTATTTCTCTAAATAGAGGGAAAATAATTTTTTACCCAATTCCTGTTGACAAACTTTCATGCTGTTTCTGATATATCGATATTACCATCACTTGGGTGACTATTTCTGGAGGGTAAATTTAAAAAAAAAAAGAATTGTTGAGTAAAAGTTTAAAATTTTGCTATATAGTTTCAAGTTACCACCAAAAAAGCTGTACAATCTATACTTCCAGCAGCAATGTTTGAGGAAATATGCTATTCCACATATTTTTAGGCTTTGCTAATCTGAAAGATAAAATATATCTTATTATTGTTTAAATTTGCATTTTAGCAGCACTGAGGTTATTTACACATGTTTACTTGGAATTTTTACAATATTGAGTCATCTCACCAAGGAATACAGCACAGCTTTCTATTTACTAAGTATTCCTTCATGTCTTTCAGTAAAGTTATATTAGTTTCATGATAGAGGTCTTGCAAATTTCTTATTAAATTTTGATGTACTATATACTTTTATTGCTGATGAATTGGGATTTTTTTCATTATATTTTCAAGTGATTTTACAAATATAAATAAAATCTTAATGACATTTGACTTTGTTTTATATCTAGCCACTTTCCTAAATTCTATTAGTTTTAGTAAAATTTCAGTTGATTTCAGCTGGCTTTTTGTTTTGGTCTTAGGTAAACTATCATAATTCCATAGGTAATAAATTTTGCCTTTATTTTATTTTCCAGTATGTATGTAAAAATGACAATGGCCATCCTCATCTAATTTCAGAATTCAGCGAGAAAGCCTCTAGTTTTTTGCTGTTTGTGCTTGTGTTTTATTCTATCATCTGTTTGGGGCTTTAGACAACTTTGAGAATCTAATTATAGACTCCCTCCCTCCTCTCTCCAAGTATGTGTGCTGCACAAACAAGCAAATTTTTCATATATTTTTAGTTGATTCATACACCCCTGGAGGCTGATGAACTCACACAAAAACATACCACAGGACAGGCTCAACTGACATAACTAAAGTTGCTTCATCAGGACTGGCCAAAAAGATCATTTCCAAGTAAGTGAAGGGTGTCAACTTAATGCAGCAAGCATTTGTCCAGCTCTCTCTCATTAGGGGTTCTAGTTACCCAACAGAAGGGTTAGCTTTCCAGTACAATTAAAAACAGACACTCTTCAAGGCATTGGCTGTTAACTCTCCTTGAATTACTCTCAGTCTCTCCAGAAAGAGAGGCAGCTAAGTAAACAGAACAACATGAAAGTGATATTAAAGAGGTGTGTGTTCTGGATGAGAGCATACCTAAATACTGTTTTTCATCAACTGCAGGAAGTGTTACAGAGAATGTGCCTTCTGGAGTAAGATGTAAAAGATGCTATTGAAGGGGCAAAGACATTCCTAAAAAAGAAACAAAAGCAGAGGTAGTTTGGCCTGATAAATCTGTGGAATGATGGGTAGTCCCCTGTGTTTGGAACACAGAAGAAGTATAAAGGTTTTCATTGCACTGTTTGAAATGACTTTGTTTTTATGGTAGACTCAGCCAAAATAACATAGTGTTACAAATCTTGCAAAATAAAGATTCCTCAGAAACCTCACACAAATTGCATAACTCTTCAACTATTTTGTTTCAGGGTAGAAACCTCATAGATATTCTGTCTTACCATTGGCTTACCAATTTAGTTCTTTTGTTCCTTTCTTACTTAATTGATCCAGAATATTGTGGCCTGCTGAGAATGCCTGAGGGCTTTCTTTGTCTGGTACCAATTTCAGAGACTTCTGGCTGAATGCATAGTGGAAGTTTTAGCAGTTTGTGGAAGTTTAGTGTGAAAAAACCAGGTTTGGGGAAATTAACTCAGAAACACCAATTATCCACTTTACATCCATACATAGGAAAGAATATATCTCTTGGGAATACACACTTACCTTCTGTTTACCTCAGTTGAACTCCTTGGACATGTTCGTCCATGAACTGCGTGCCTCTTTTCCCATTGTTTATGTCAATTCATTCTCTTTCCTATCCTGGTCCCCTCTATAATCTTTTCCATAGGTTTTCCCATTTTCACTATTTCTAAGCAATAGTACTAATCATCAGCCCAGTTTGCAAACCAAAAATCTGCTCTTCCAAATTTTGTTTGTCCTCTACTCTCAATTGAATCAAAATGGAGGGTGGGGGCACCGCAGAAAGGGGGTCGTGGCAGACATTAATATTTTTTAAAAGTTCCTCGACCACTGAGAACCAACAGCATCACCCATTAAACCCTCCCTGTAGCCCTCACCGCTTAGGTCCCTACTTCTGCCACCTGTTTCCAAATGGGCTTTAATTAACTGAATCTCATTTCTTCTAGAAAACGATCAATAGCCACATTGTGCTATGAAAATGACCACTTTCTTTTAAGATACAGGGTCTTGCTCTGTCACCTAGGCTGGAGTGCAGTGGTGCAGTCATAGCTTATTTCAGCCTCAAACTCCTGGCCTCAATCCATCCTCTCACCTCGGCCTCCCAAAGTGCTGGGATTACAGGCATGAGCCACTGTGCCCAGCCTATATCACATTTTCTTATAATTATGAAAGTCAATGGATTTTCACAATTAAGATGTTGAAAACATACACGAAAGGAAAAAACATCTTCAATGAAAATATAGTTCCATGTATCTTTTTTCCCACCTTTATCTCCCCAGTGTAGAACTACTCAGTTCTCCTCATGCCTTGCCTGTTGGTCATTTGTCTCATCCCCTTAATTTATGAATTCATGTGATTGGCAACATATTTATATAGTACAATGGTGCTGCTACTCAGGAATTTTGGTTCTCAAAGCACATTTAGAAAAGAAAAAGTAACAATAATGCTGAGGCATTCCTAAAAGAATTTCTTAGTCCTTTAGAAAATGCTTAAGTATAAAACATTTCCTAAACTATTCCTTCATGTAAATGCTAAGATATTCTACTGGGGACACAAATTGTACCTACGGGGGTTTTCTTTCTCCTCTTATTTCCTTAGCTTTATCTGTACCCTTTAAATTGGTGTTGCTTTAGTAGACGCCTTGTTAGTATTTGTCAAATCATTGTTAGATTCAACTACCTCCTGTTTTGTTATTATTGTAGTCATATCCTCAAAGTGCATTTGTAATACATTTTGCACAGATTATCCCAAAACGAGCTATTATTAAGCATATAATTATAGCATATACAGTAGTAAATTTATTTTCAGAAAATGTCAAATAGCTTGTGAGGCTTCTGGACAATTCTGAAATATATAATACAAAAGCCATCATAAACTTGCTATTTTTCATTCAAGACTGATTCCTCTCGATTTTCCTACTGCCTGACTCCTCGTCCACCAAACATCACACAGTAGGTGGCCACTGTACTTATGATACACATGATGGTAGAGTCAAACTTCTGTGGGTTGACTTTATCAAACTCACTATCTTTCTCTTAGTACATTACTAATTTCATTGAATGAGTTCCAATTAAGTGACAGTGCTTTAAGGGCGGTATGTTTCCCAAAGGCACAATGTCATAGTTATTCTTTAATGTAATTTAAAATAATTAAAAATTAGAGTAGGTCAAACCAATTTTTCTTATTGCAATTGATATCATGGCTCACAAATAGCATAAATGTATTTCCATGCAAAGGCTCTTCAATTCTGTACTAAGAACTAAAACTTGAGTTCTATTTTTGGCTTAGCACTGATTTCCTGCTATAAGTCTTGCAGTCTCCACATTTATGAAACCAGGAAGCTAGAGAAAATCTGTTGTGCCCTTGGAGCCTTAGGACCTCAGGAATTAATGAGTTAATAATTTACACACAGCACATGTTCCTTAGAGGGAAATAGCCTTCATAACCCTCCACAAGTATAAAGTTAAAATAACTGAGGATGATAGAAGTACAAACCCCATTTATTTTGTGATGTGTACGGCATTTCCATTCTACAAATTCTGCCCTAACATGTGGTAGCATTTAGCCAATACTCCTAATAATATTTATAAGTAGATTGAGAACTAGCTCGCAAATACAATTCAAGAAGTTTATTCTGGTGATTTGTTTTTCATGTTCTGTGAAATGAATGGCATTAGAGGTCAGAGAAAGTGCCTTAAAGGGGCACTTCTTTAATATTTAAAGTGAAGTTGATCTAGTTGAATGTTACAATAATAAGATATGCATAACTGGCATCTCTCCTGGGAGTCAAACGCGGTAACTTTCTCTCAGTTAGCCAAACTGTTGCATAACACAAAGATGGGAAGAGGAAGAGCAAATGATCTCTGTATTTACTGTTTTTCATTTTTAGTCATGAAAAAGAGGTAAACATACTACTGTATGTGAAGACAAAGAAGGAATTGGGGCCTAACCCCATAGCTGGCTAAATCCACTGTTCTCACAGTTTATTGCAACACGAATGCAATTCCTACCAAGTACGTTTAATTGGATACTGCAAACCCTTAACCTTTTTAGTGATTTAAAAAGAAGAAAAAAAGAAAAATAACTGTTGTCAGCCAAGCTGAAGTCAGTCAGCTTCAAGGCTGATATCAGCTTCCCAAATTCATTACCAAATACACACCTCCAAATAAATCTCAATTTTCTCCTCCACAACCCACCCTCGTATCCCAACTACCCCACCCACCAGCATACACAAACACAGGCAGATGGAACCACGCAACTATTTCAACAATAATGGCACAAGTTAACAACTTAGAAAAGATGTAGAAAAGGTTGAAGAGCAACAACTTTGAATAATTTTTTAAAAAGAAATACAAATTCACATATACTTTTCTAGGACATTTTTCTAAGTCTATGCAAAACCTATTTGCAAAGGGAAACAATGTACTTCATATTGTGAGTTTTTCAACTTTAGTAACCATTTGAACATGTTTTTAATTTCAAAATGCAATTAAAGTTCATTCGTGACCTACTAAAGAAGCTTGTTGGATCAGAAATAAGAGAATGAAAATTCTTATTAAAAAGCCTATGCCTTAGACATCAGAGCATCCTAGGGTTTTAGGATGGAGAGCTCTCATAAAGAAAAAACTGTGTCATATTAGGTGTGAATAAGTCAGAAACACATATTAAATTTTTCATTTTCTCCCCAAGTGGGAAAATTTTTAATTCAAATGACTAAACATTTTTTTAAAAACTCGGCAAGAGATTTCATGGAATCCTCCCACACTTATAAAGATTTTGAGATCTCTACATTCCTTTCTATGGCAGTAAGTTGTCTATCCCTAATTTTCACCTAGCTTATTTTTTTCTGTGCCAATGAAGTTGGTTTAACTCTGTCCTTTTACGAATGTACAAACAGAAACATTGATTGTTATTTAACCTATTCTAACTAAACATAGTTAAGTTCATATTAAAACAAAACATATGCATCACAATACTTAAGTATCAATCCTGTAAGCATTCATTTCCTGACATCTCCACATTTTCCTCACACTCTAGCCACCTGGGAATATATGCTAGGATGTACATTTTGCATCTAAAAGAGCCCATATTATTATGAATATATTTATTCTTCATTCCCCAGGTTATCAAAGTACCTGGAACATTAGTGGCTGGCAGAGTTATGCAGATATCAAAGAATTTCCCCATAAAAAGAGTCTGGTGTCATCTGAAAGCAAACAATTTGTGTCCCTCTGTTACATAAGCAAATAAGGCCTCTAGGCAACAGAAACAATTTTCCTGACATCCAGACGGCAAAGCCCATTCACTTCATAAAGCATTTTTCTCCTGTTTTCACAAAATTTTAAGAATGCTAGCTATGTACTGCCAAGACCATAGCAGATTAGAAGCTGCAAAAGGAAAAGGAATAGAACTGAGTAATAGAGCAAGCACCCCAAGAATGACAAGGATTAACAGCTAACAGAAAAACCACTAAAAGCAGACAAATAAAATATAGTAATTTGAGATAATATAGAGATTTATTGAAAGAGAAAACTACTCCATACGTTTAATGGGCCATAAGTGCATTGGTACATTTATATTCATAGTTATACCTGAGTCATAAAAATAGTTATGTTTAATATGCTCTGTAAGATGTTTAAGAAGGCAGAGAAGTTTCAAATATAATTATGTTTCCAATAAAAAATAATTCCATTTTTAAAAGGTTTGAAGTAAAAAATTATATAACTTTCAGATATTTAGGAAATACAGTTTTGCAGAGCACCTCCTTTTCTGGCAATCACAGATTTAAGTGAGGTATTTGGCATTAAAATAATTTTTAAAGTTCAGATGAACTTTAAAATAGGGGTTAAGTCACATGAGGATGCCTCACTACTGACTTGATTTAGAGGTTGGTCTAGATCCTGCATTTTTCTTGACCCAGGAGATTCTCTATTTTAAAAGCCTATTGATTCTTTGTGGACAATTCACTCATACATAGATATAAGCATGCCAACATGGAAGTGCAAACGATATTAGATTTCTGCAAGAGGCATGGAATGGGGAGATTGGGCAGGATGGTAGCATCTAGGTTAGATGTTTTAAGAAGCACGCAAAACCAGTTAAATACGGCTTTTCTTGAACATCATAATCCAAACATAATTTAGTTAGCTAATGAGCCCGGTCCATGGTAAACATTCACGGGCTGACTGTTAGATTTGGCCACTTGTCTCAGAAGTGGCATGGGCTACGAATCACCATTATTCCATATGGTGCGTTTAAGCCCTTTGCAGCATAGTGGCAAACTGATATCACAAAGTACCAGTAACACAATACCACTTAAAGTCTATTGCCCAGATGAAGGGAATACTCAGTGCAGGTTGGATCCCACTGGCCAAGCTGAAGACTTAGATCTGATCCAGATGTCTGAAGTCATTTATAGCCAATTCTCTAGTTCAGCCAATTAGTCTTAACACTGAAGCAATTGACTTACCTGATGACAGTCCGAATCAACAGATAATTTATGACCTGAACTTCTGTAATTATTTTAATAGCCTTTTCATACCATTTCCATTCTATTTATATAGGCGTATTTAAAATGAGAACCCTTCACTAAAGGAAAGGGATATGAAGTTCTTAAAGAAACGTTTTATTAAAGGAACCAGAGCCCTGCTCTTTTAAGAAGATCTGTGTTCTCCATATTCTTCTTTTAGCTCATTAGTTTAGGAATATGTTGGACTCTTTTTTACCATTTTGAACTATTATTATCTCTTAAATTGCAACTTGTTTATTGCCTATACCAAGAAGAGTTTCAAATACCTCAAAGATCAACTTGCTCTTCATTATCTTGCTATTATTAACAATGGGAACTGAAAGGAAGTCGTTCCTATAAGGCTGATTTCCCTTCGCTAATCAGGCCAAGGATTCTCAACTTCGAGAGGCCAGTTTGCAGCTGAAATGCTGCCAGCTCATGTTCACTCTGTGTTCATTCCCCTCCTACTACAGGAAGGTATTCTCAACATCACCAACGTCGATGACAGGCAAACGTCACAACCGCACAGACACAGGTTAGGAAAGAACATAGAACAAGGCAAGTTTTTGTGAGGAAAAATGAATAAATAAATTGTTTTAGTCCATGTAGCTAACTAAAGAAACTACGAATCGATATTAAACTGTTATACTTTTAACATGCCATAGAGAATACTAAAGAAAATATTGCCTGGGGAGATACATGTTCAAACCTTCTCATCTGCAGCTGCTATCAATTATTCTGCCCCAATGTGACCAGAAATCTCAGTTTTCAATAGAGAAATACGAGTTGTAAAAGAATCCTTATTGGCCACCCCTATGCTCTCCTCCCCACCCCCACCTCCTGATTCTGTTTTGCTTTTCGAACATTTGAATGTCCCCATAGTTTGTGTCCTAGCCCACCGGGAAGTTAGAAAAGCAAACTTAGTTTCAGGGTGAGGGAGAGATTTTGTGGTTTTCAGGGAATCTCCACCGGATTACAAAAGCTCATAAAAGGGTACCTTCACCCTAAATGTTATATAAACAGAGTTCTGTCTGTGTGTGTGATTTACACTCTTATTGAAGATCTTGAATCTTCCCCTTCTTCATGCTGGAAGATACATGAAGGACAAAAAAGCCATTTAGAACAGTGAACCTGATCATTTTTTAAAAGATGTGTGCAAATCATCGAGGCTGGGATCCCGTTTGTCAACCAAATTGTCAGGAAATAATTTATTACTGACAAGAACAAAGTGTGCAGCTGGATATCCCAAACAACAGCATGCTAAATGAGCCAGAGACTCGTTATAAATATCTTCCCCAGGACTGCATTTCCTATAGTCTAAAATTATTCTAAAAGCAGCATGGTATATTGGGGAAAAGAACTGTATTGGGTGTCGGGATGTCGGGGTTTTCTTTTGGTTGCTCTAGTAACTAGCTTTGCTATCAAGTTATCCCACACCCTGATTTTGGTAAAAATAAAATAAAATAATGAGAGTACATACTAGATGGTCTATGAATTTCTTTCATGCTCTAAAATTCTATACTGTCAACATTGATATTCTACCCAGGGAATGTCGCCACTCAAAGGCTATACAAATTACTCTATGCTCATTTAAAAAATAAGAAAACAGAATTTATAAAAAGGAAAAGAAGGGCTGTTGTAAAATAGCCTGTTGATTTCTGTGTGAATTACATAATCAAGAAATCGTTCTGCCAGTACAGTTAGGATGGTAAATTCAAGAGGTAAAAAGAAGTTAATAACAAATCTAAAAGAGACAAAGTAATTAGGAATTAGGACTTCACTTTAAAAATCAGATTGTTAAAAATAAATGGTAATAAACTAAACCCTCTTCTTTAGCACTCCCAATCTTTCACTTTTGCTGTATTCCATCTTGTTTTACAGGGTCCTATGTGGTGTTCCTTTCTTCTAGAGTACAAGTTCTTGTACGGCAGGGGCCATATAGTACTCATGTTTATATTCTTCCTTTGCCAAGAAAGGCACTCAATAAATATATATTGAATTAAATCCTGTTTTCAATGTATCAGATGAGTGTGGTAAATACTTAGCTGGAGTGATTAATCAAACTCAATTTAGTTTTTTATAAATCTAAAGTTCAGACGAATCCCCAAACTTCTTTCTCTTATAAATGACTTGGGGGACTAGGATTTCATGTAGAACCTGTGAAAAATCTAATCAATCAGAGAGGATTTTTCTTATCTTGAAAGAAAGAAAATTATCGAATTATAAGTACACAGTTTTTTCTTATCTATTAGGATTTCTCTCTGTCTCATTCATTTGTTATCCATTCATCATATACTTAGTGGGTATCAGATACTCCAAACCTCTGTTTATTCAACTGTAAATAATACATAATTCCTTCTTTCAATAACAGAAGTGTTTATGGTCTACAGAGAAAGAAGGGCAGTCCCAATATGGTGGGATAATTGTAGTGACATTGATATGTATACAATGCATGTCAGAAGGACACCTGAATGGATGTTAAGGATCATTTGTGAGGCTTCTCACAAGAGGTGATGGCTAAGCTGAGTAGGGCAGCCTAAATTTGAGTCCATCAGGGTGGGGACCTGACTTGGAGACAAAGGCAGTAGCATTTTACATTTATTTAAGAAACTTTACATAGCACTTATTATATGCCAGTCATTTCCCTAAGCACTTTAAAAATAGCAATTCCTCTAATTCTCACAACTATCATAAGAGGGAACTATTATTACCCCCATTTTACAGATGAAGAAACCAAGGCTCAGAGAGGACAAGTAACCTCACAAGTCAAACAGTTGTAGATGGTAGAGCAGGGATTTGAACCCACTCTGTGTAAGAGTTCATGCTTTTAACCACCCTGGTTATAGGCTGCTGCTCCAAAGCCAGAGGCTAGAGAGCCCGGCTCCTCCCTCCTCACCTCTTCCCCATTTATTTCCTGCCTCAGCATTCTGTGCATCCAGTTGTGCAATGCCTTGTTTTTCTGCATGCTCCTAAGCTGTCTGATTTTCTTATAACACTGCAAGCCTTGCCTGGGCCAGGACTCTGAGAACTTATCAAGGGATTTTAAACAAGGGAAGTCACATGGTCATATCTGTACTCTAGAAAGAGCACTTGGATTGAAGCAGTAGAAAAGGATGTCATTTTCAGTATAGTATCTATGATGTACCTGAGATTAAAATGGAAGTTTCAGCCCCAACACATTCCAAAGTGGGTAGATAGACCAAGAAGCAAAACTGTTTCAAAATAAGTAGCTGAGGGCTACTTCGGATGACTTTTACATGCTTCCACCACATCAAAAGTATAAAAGGGTCCAGAGTTGGAGATTAGAATCTTCGAGAGGAGATGATTTATCTGAAGAGGCCTTTGCTCTGAGTCACAACCACCCCATCTCTGCTCCAAGGCAGCAAGAAATACCCCTAACCTCAGACCCCTAAACTCAAGGAAGAATTCTGGAGAGAGCACTCGCAGGTGCTGGCCCTTCAACTCATACCTGAGAAAAACAACTTTAACAGGACTACCACGAGAAGTTAATTTTTGTTCTCCGTGGGTTTAGACTGGTGTCTGAGTCCTAGCTGAAAACCTAGAGGGCAAGAGATGGGATAACTAACTTTCCTGACAGGGCGCCAAGGAGGGGGCTGTGCCGAGACCAGACAGCGGGCCTGGAATCCCTGGAAGTCAGAAGGTGTGAGTGTGCATTAAGGACCCAGGGGAGGCCCTGTGTGAGAAGCCCACGCAGAGCTGAGTCAGCTGAGGCCTGCGTGGGTCCTTCCAAGAGGAGTGCCTGCTGGCGGCACAGGGACTATGGTGTGAGGAAGGGATCAGCCTAAGCAAGGAAGTGCAGGTGAGAGACCCTCACTTATTTGGGGGCAGGCACAAGGAGGAGGGTCTTCTGACAACTGATGAAAGCACCCACAGTAGAATGAGCTTGTTCTGCCCACATGCCAAGTCCTAAGAGAGGGTGATGCTGGATCTCCAGGACAATGCCCATCAGGCGATGACTTTCTTGCCACATTTTCATGATTCAAATATCTGGTGGCTTAAAGTAAAGGTAGTCCTCTTTATTACCTAAATGCAACCAGAGAATTCCATGGAGGCTGCCAATCACTGTAAAGGGAAGAGCTTCTCCTACCGAATCAATTTAAAGGGACAGTAAGGGACAAAAATAAAGCTGCTCTATGATTACATTACAATCACTGGGGATACACCGAAGGTATGCTGTCCCCACCTGGTCAAGACCCAGAGCCATGGCTCATAAGAGCTCCAGAAACTTCCAAACTGCACAGGGATCCCAGGTGCTGCTCTAGGTGACCCACAGGGCATGTTTAAGTCTGTGGGTGTCCTTTAGCAAATTACCCCATGCAGCCTGCAGCCTTGAAGCCTCCGTGTCCTCTCCCAGTCCCAGCCTCAGGGCATGACAAAGCAGGTTTCTTCCATGAGGTTTCTACTCACACAGCTATCTGGCCCATGCAGAAGGAACAGGATTGAAGCCACACATGGCTAGACTTGCAAACACATGCCATGGCTTCCTCATCTTCAGCCTCATCTCTTGCCACATCTTTTCCAACTTTGCAATGCAACTAGTAGCGCTACTCACAGTTCCTTCAACAGAGGAGAGCTCAGCTCCGCTACACTTCATCCTCCTTCACCCTCAGGCCTTTGCATTGCTTCCTTGACATCTAGAACCCTCTGCTCCAACCTGCCCTTTATCTGGAAGCTGAATGTGTGATTAAGAGCATGACTCCAGCAAAACAGGCTGGCTCCGAATCAAACTTCCTCCGCTAAGTATCTTTTTGACCTTGGATAAGCTGCTTAGTCTTTCTAACCTCAACTTTCTTATCTGTAAAATGAGGATAATAATATTATTTACCTCATAAGGTTGTGGTGAAGATTAAATGACATGATGAACAGAAAATATTCAGCCTATGGCCTGGCATGTTTAAGTACTCAATAAACATTTGTTGAACAAATTAAGTAAGTGGGCAAGCGGGCCCTGGTATATACAGTTTCCTCACACTGGGAAGCTATTCCCTCTACCACATGCTCGGCAAACTCCTACTGACATGCCAAACCCAGATCAAGTGACTAAGCACATTACTGAGAATGAGTAACCTCTCACTATATTGACGTCTTGACCGCCAAGATATACTGCTCAGTAAGAAAACAGTGCCTATTGGCACCTTTTGTGAAAGAAAATTATAACATTAACTTTTGTGTAGAAAGACGGGGCAATAACACATAAGTATGTGTGTATTTCTGCTAAGTGGAAACGCTGAAAGAATAAACCAGAAACTGCTAGTAGTGATGTTTGAATTCAGCCTCCCTAAAGAACAAGGTCCTCTTTAACCATGCATGTAAGTGATGTAGATGTTTGTACACTGGGATCACTTATTGTTTCAGATTGTCATTCTCCTTGAACCAAACCATCAGTTGACTCAGTTAAATTCATTTTAAAAACCAATTTTACAAGAAGGAGGGGAGGAGAAAGAGAGAGAAAACAGACTTTGCTTTGTGCCAGGCACCAAGTTAAGCACTTTATATACATGAACTCCTGTGATCCTCACAGTCTTGCAAGGCGGTTACTGTTTTGCAAATGAGAAAACTAGAGGTGAAGGGTCAGGCAGCTAGTAAGTGTGGAGCTCGTGGAGCCAAAATTCCAATTTACTTCTGAGTTGTGAGGCCCTTCATTCCTTCAGTCACATTATGTGGCCTCTGTATATTGCCCAGTTTGGTAGTTGACACAAAATGGATAAGCATGACTTCTACTTTATCACTAAACTTATTGATAGAAACACCCAATATTCCCGCCCCAGTACAGAGCTTTGGTGCACACCAATCGAGACCCTCCCCACCGGGCATAGCTATTTCATGGCTGTTCTTGGATACAGCTCTTCAGCCAGTTATGAGTTCATGTAAACTTGCTGTCCTCTGACTTTATTTCCACATATTTCTACATGTATAACCTAATACTCCATTAAATTCTGCACTGAAGGCTGAAGACTGTAAAAATGCAATGAGTCTATTTTGACATGAATTGTTTTAATAAGTCAATGCTGATTTCTAATTATCGCTGCTTTCTACATTCAATACTTCTAAGTCATGAAAATAAGCTGATAAGCTTAATATAATTTTCTAGAAAGTTTTTAGAAAATTATATTAAGGTCACTAAGCTTCTCTTTTTTTCCTTTTAAGTCTACTTAAAAAAAAAACTGGGGTAACATTAGCTTACATCTATTTTTCATAGGGTGAGGGGGAGATATTTCCCATTTTCCATAGTTTTTTATGTAAGAGTTTACAAGGAAATATACAAAAATTTTATGTTCTGAAAAATAAAACTTTCTGAGATTAGATACTTGACATGAGTTAAAGAAGATGGATGTTTTCCTACCATCGCTTTACCAATCTTGGGTTTCAGTTCAATCACCTTGGAGATGTTTGTTTGCCTCTTTCTAATATGAAGATACTTGATGGAGAAGATGCAAATAGAATCAGAGTCAGTAGTTACACCTTCTCTGTGACATTTTTTAAGGTTACACTATCTGTGCCACGATCAGGTCTCCATTACATTTTTTGCTCTGAATGTTGCTTTTAAAGTCATTTTTGTATTAATTAGTATTTTTCATAAGCCTCAGCTCATTTTCAGCTTTAGACTTAAGGGTTTTGAGCTACTTTTGTTGTTGTTGCTGTTGTGGTTGCTGTTGGTCAGTGATAATGTGTTCCTCCTCCCATCTTATTTACACACCCTTTTGAACTCTGGCATCCAGGATGAGTGAAGTGAAAATATTTCTGTAAGCCAATGTTATTACAGTCTTAAATTTAAACGACATCATCTGATTGGTAGGAGAAATTAGGATTTGAAAATATTACCCAAACATCATAACATTCGCACATTCCTCTCCCCTCGACCTGCTCCTGTATTTCATTCCCTGTAATTCACGAATGATGACATTGAGAATTAATCTTCTACACAAATATTACAGTGGGAAGAGGGTATCTCTGTTTCCATAACCTAGACACTCACTCATCGGATGCTGGCAGACAGGGGCACTTTTATAATGGTCGTGTGGAAAGCTGGTATTCTTTTTTCAGGGGTGGGCTAATTTGTTTTGGAAATCAGATGTTTGGAAGAATCAAACTATAGAGCAAAAGCAAATGATGTGCAGGGCAGGAGAGATTATTTGCTCCCCTGGGACCACTTTTATTTGCCTGTCCTACATCTTCCTGCGTCAGATGGGACTCAGTTAATCTTTCCTCTCCTGTGCAGAATCTATGTCGAAATTTCAGTGTAAAGGGAGGTCAGCAGGAATTTAGGAGATTTAAACCCAGAGAGCCATTAATTTGCTTATTTAATCTTGTCCAAGTCATTTTGCTTTTTGAAAAGAAAAATAATACAAAGAGTTTCAAGAGGGCCTATTTCCTACACTAGATCTAAATGAAAACCTCTTCTATTATTATTATCAAGAGACAGTTTTCTTTGCTATACTTTATCCAAATAGCCACAAGTTCTTCCTCAGCTGAGACATCATCGGCTCTGCTTTGGCTTGTCTTACAACCAAGCAAGTATTTACAAAAGGATCAAGAGCATTCAAGACATTATAAGAAAGAAGTGTGGGCTGCTCTCCTGACGTTGGCATTGACTTTGATACCCAGTTGACTGGATTGTGCTATTACAAGTGCTGCCTCTTTCATAAACCCTTTCCCACGTTCACGCACAGGGGGAGAGGGGAGGAGGGGCTAATGTCATTTCCATTTCCTCCTCCTTTTGAAGCTTGTCCTTCTGTCCTTCAGTCTCAGATTTTTTAATAAATAGAAGACTCGAAGGAGTAAAAAGCTCATCAGCAGTGAAAATTTGTATTTCCAAAACAGAGTCTGTTTATTTCATGAGAGAAGAAATTGACAATAATTAATGTCTAATGAAGAAAATTGTTCTTTGGACTGTGCTCCATCAAGGCCACTATAAGACTGAGTCATAAGTTGAACTCCTATTTTTTATATATGTATATATCTTTACAACATGTTGTTTTTTCCTGACTAAGCAGATTGCTTTACATCAACAATGTGAAGGAATGAAAAAAGAAGTCTACTCAAGGGCAACAAGTACCTTGTAGCAAGTTCGTATTACCAATGCCCAACAATGGGCGCTGCCTGGCTAGCACAAAGTATGTTTGTGAAATTAATTCCTTTTTCGATTTAATTTGTTTCTGCAGATAAGAAATGAGGGGGGCATTTAGAAGGCCTTTCTAAAACTAAGGCACTAAGACAATAAGCTTACCTTCTGTCACTTAACCTCAAAAATAAGCAAAATAGGTCAAAACAAACAGATTTGACTTCCCCGATGGCTCATAGCTGAGGAAATCTGGCCCTAGCTCTCTCATGAAGTACACAATTTTGAAGAATTCGCCTAATTTCCTTGAGGCTTTTTTTACCTACGTTTAAAATTAAGAGTTTAAGCAAAAATATCTCTGTGCTCCTTCCCAATTCAAATATGCCGTGTCTCTGAAGCAACTCCCATAAATGCCTTGACTAGAATTCTCCAGCAGTAATTTTTTACTGGGGATCCAGCCCTTTGAGAGGAATAGATGTAGAAAGGCAGCAATTTCAGGGTGTCATACATTTCAGTGCACTGCACTTCCCACCTCATGGGCTCAGTAATCTTTCTTGCTATTCTAATGATAGACTTTCCCTCCCTTTGTTAGCATTTGGTCCATTTTATGAATCAATTAAAGAGCTGAAAGTGGTAAAGTGGCCTGTCCAAAGTCACACAAAGAACCAAGAGATGAGGTCTAGATTCTTGTCTTGTTTTCCTTCCCAGATTTCTCTTTGGGTTAAGTGTGGCCTTATTTAATGGTGGTGTATTTATCACCATGACAAGACTTTTTGGGTTCCTGCCGGGCACACAGCAAGACCAGACCCCATGGGAATGTATGTGGCTCACAAAAGGCATGACGCCCACACATGAGTTTTCAATCCGAAATGATCCCATCTGTTTGACCTTTTGAGTATAGTATATAAACATCTTTGTCCTTCACTAAGTAAATAATACCTCTATAGTTCAATTTAAATGGTGTTTACAGATGAAGAAATAGAGATTCAAAAGAAGTTAATTAATTTGTCTAAGACCATATGTCTAGAAATTAGCAGGACTAGAACTAGAATGCAAGGTCCTCCTCTTCCCGTTCAAAACCATTTTGCCTCTGAGCTGCATGGTACGGAAAAAAAAAAAAAAATCCAGAATCCTACACAACTCAAAATCATTTCCCTTATACATTAAAAATAGACTTCCCAAGTCTCAAAGATCATAGCAGAGCCATTTTTTATCTAGCGCAGCGAGTATCACCATCTGTCCTGGATGAAACGGTGGACTTCAATCAGTACCTGAGCATCTTCTGTGGTTGGGCAAAGAAAAAGCTTGGATCCCTGAGGGCCACAAGACAAGGTAAGCCATGAGACCTGCCCTCCATTTGGAGAGGCAAAGCAAATAGCCTCTTAAAAATATACCTTATAAGGTAAGGTAGTAAATAAATGGAAAGTGGCAAATCTCTGGATTTACTTACTTACAAATTTATTAAGTGTCTTCTATGTTTAAGTTTCTGAGTAAACCAATGACTGCTAAACATCTTTTAACAGCATTAAGTAATCCCTAAGAGAAAACTGAAAAAGAACCCAAACAACTCTTGACAAAGGAGCAAGATATAGTGGTCCATGGGGCTGTGTGTGTACATATGTACATTTGTTTCCTCTTCTCACTCTTGCTGCTGTTACTTATCTTACTTATCTCATCAAGGATACAACATAGTAGCAGAATTTCCCAAAGAGCATTAAAACATTACAGATGAGAAAGGCCTTATTGGTTATTGCTATGGTTTAAGTGCATCTTCCAAATTTTATGTATTGAAACTTAATCCCCAAGTTTATGTGTTGATTGGAGTTGGGGCCTTTGGTAGGTAATCGGGATTAGGGAAGGAAGGTCATTGGGGTGAGGCCTCCATGTTGGGACTGGTGGCTTTATAAGAAGAGGAAGAGAAATCTGAGCTGACACATGTGATCTTGTTCTCTCACCATGTGATGTCTTCCACCACATCATGATGCAGTAAGAAGGTCCTCACCAGATGCAGCTGCCTAACCTTGGACTTTCCAGCCTCCAGAATGGTAAGCTAAATAAACATCTATTCTTTATAAATTATTCAGTCTGTAGTATTCAGCTGTAGCAACAGAAAATAGACTAAGACAGGTGCTTGGCCCACACTTCTGCTCTTTCTTCATATAGAATTATTTCCCTAACATTCTCACATGGATATTTAAGCCACTGTTTTCATATGTCCATTGGAAGAGAGTTATTCTTTCTTGAGCTACCTCATTGCACTTGAGAGGCTAACTAATTATTAGAAAATTTTCTTTATGCATCAGTATTCTAAACTTTACAGTCTGAACTATGGCAACCCTAGGATACAGGTATGTCTGTCAAGCCAGTGGAGGTAGTAGGATCAGGCTAATCAATGGAAGAGAAATTCAAGAAACATAGATTTGACCCAAAGACACTAAGATGGTGCCCAAGGATAAGGCCATTTTGAACAAACCACATTATCAGCCTTCCATATTTTTCTCTAGCCCCTATGGGCTCAATACAGAGACCTTTGACACAGCAAGTACGCTGAAGAGAAAGAACAATAAAACAAATATCTATATAAGACATTAAAATCACAGGGCAATCCTAATTGAATATAAGACATTAGGGTAACAGGGTAATTCTAGTGGACTGAGTACAGCTTGCATTGGGCTTAAGACACAAGTAGACTACAGGCAGCATATTGGGGCTGGAATTCTTAGGCAGGAAACAGGACTAGCCTACAGCTAGATTAGGAAAGAAGGAAGTATATCATCAAGCTGCTGTAGGTTGCTGACCAATCTGTGGCCTCAGCCATAGATATTGCCATAGTGGATCAGAACTAGAGAGGAGATATATTAATATGATGGACAATAAATGGTAGAACCCAGAGGGTAGCTGAGAAGCCTCTTGCACACAAGATTCTGTCCAGAGGACTCTCAGAACTATCTGAGAAGAATCTGAGAAGACCAGACATCCTCAAGAGCAAGAGGGAGCTGAAGTAGGAAAATGTTTCACTAATCCACATCTATAGGACTAAATGTGGTCCTATTTTTTTGTGAGGTTGAATACTAATAACAATAGCAACAACATATAAGCATCCGTGGTTACTATACTAAGTCCTTTCACATGCTTTCACCCGTAATGCTGATCACAACAGCATGGAGCTGGTATTGGTGTTGTTAGTTTACAATTGATAAAACTAAGTCTGAAAAGGCCTAAGTAATAGGCTTCAGATCCATGGCTAGTAAGATATGAAACCAAGATCTGAAAATTGGTCTGTCTCTTCTCCCTACATCATGCTATCTCCTGAAGTAACTAACGTAGAAAAACATAGGTTACATAAATATCTGCCTCCCTAAATTTCTCGCCCACTGATCTAAGTTCTGTCTTATGAAAAAACAGTCTTTGTGAGCTACACTTTCTTGAACATAGCAGCACCTCAGGGATTAGAAAACTCCTACCAAGAACTCCACTGAATCTTCATCTTGACATCAGTGAGCCCAGTATCTAATTCCCTCACAAACCTGGTCTTTGTCCTCTGGGAAGTCCAGTTTTCCAGCATCTCCAGCACTATAGATATTATCTGACTGCTACTAAAAAATATTTCCCACTATTCCATGGTGTTCTCCTGAATTTTCAGGACTCCTCCATGCTGCCCCATTTTTCCAAGGTTTGACAAGAGACACCATCCCAGCATCACCCTCAAGAGCCACTGAGGAGGTAGGCAAGGTACCAAAAAGCCCAACAGGCCTTGTGAATTAATTCTCTGGAGCCCAGCTGATTGCCTTCCTAATGTAAATGTTATGATAAAATATTAAACTGTATGTATAATTGATGCTTACTTTATAGTAATTCAAGGTCTTGCTTGTTTGAATAAAATTCATTATTTACAATTTTCTACTGGGAGTGATTTCTCTGTGTTGATATCTCTCCCTAATTGCTTGCACCATATGACACATTTTCCTAGGCAGTATTGAAAGAATTATGATATTCTTCTTAGTTTAGAGTTAGCTTCTAAGTTTCTGATAGATAGTGCTATAAATATCCTTTTTTGCATAATGAAAAATGTCTACAACTATATTATTCAGGGATATTTATAGACAGATATATTCAGCCCAAGTGATGTCCTATCCATCATAGTAAGGAACTCAAGTTCTAGATCCCACATATCTGAATTCCACTACCATTTGCTTAGGGCTCTAAAAAGCTGTGGTCTATATTGATAGACTAAAGGGCATATACAAGCATTGTACATTTTATCTATTAAATTTTTAAAAATTAACACAATTTAAAATTTTGACATAATTTACATTGAAAAGCAATATAAAGGTTGGAAAGTATATCCTTGGTGTCCCCGCCTGTGTGGTATAGGAGGAAGAAAGGTAAATTGACAAAATCCAGAAAATTTGCTAAGCCATACACATAATGAAGGGAAAAAACCATGAGAGGAGCCCATTGGTTCCTCGCTGCAGTAATATAGAAACCCCTTAAAGAGAAGACGAGGGAAGAAACCCATTTCTCTCCATTGAGGAGTACACACAATTCCCAAATATAAAAAAGGAGACTCACGCTTACTAATCTGAGTTCAGTTCTTTTCTACCTGAACAAGCCATCTGAAGAGCTAATCTATTTAGAACTATCAACTTACGTGGTAGATAACCCAATGATTAATAAAGACTAACAACCACACAATTCCACCCAAAAGAGACATGTATTTTAAGAAAGACATTAAATTTTCTGACCCTTGATCAACTATAAGTCAACTGGGAGGTTTAGTTATGATAAAAAAAGTAAAAAGCTCTCTTAATAAATTCTTGTATTCGTGTATGTAGTAGATATAATTATTAAATAGTTTATTGTTTTGCCAATTAAAAACAACATAAAATAAAACCAAGTAATTTAATTATATGAAAAAGTACATCCAAACTATTTGATATCTTATTCTCACAGCATTTTTTTATTTTCAGTGACAAAAACTACCCCTAAAGCATTAACCATTTATTGAACAAGCATATTGAACCATGTGACATCTACCACTATCCTTTTTTAGTTTCTAAATATGCACTGTTAATTAGCTTTCTGCATTGCAATTATTCACAAGCTTTTTAAGGGCAAATATCATTTCTCATACAGCTTTCTATCTTTCTAGAACACCTAAAATACTGCCTTCCATAACTTCATTCACTTGTTCATTCCATAGTCTATGTGCTCACCAGGTGCCAGGATCTGGGGACACAGTCCCTTCCCTCAGAAAGCTCACAATAAATGACCTTCTCTGAAACGGACAGAGAGAGCCCTTGCCCGCATTGCCTGGAACAAGATATGGGGGAGACAGATGAAAGTCAAGGAAATCTGTGTAATGGGGATGATGCTTGAGTCTTTTCTAGAAAGTCAAATGAGTAGGAATTTGCCAGTGGAAGGCAGGTAGGCAATTGATGCACAGGGTTTTACACATAGTAAGCACTCAATAAATAATTGTCTTCTTGTTCTGGAATAAGAGGTATCAACTTGAAATCAGTGACCTTTCAACCTTAAGAATCTGTGGGTCTCTGACTCTTTTAAGTCATTAGAGGCCTATTTATTAAGTCAATGCTTCAGGCTTTCTCTTCACTGAAGAATGTGTTTCTTCACTAATAGAACAGAAAACAGGACTTCTTTTTATGAAAAAAAAAGAAAACCCTCAGACTTGATGTCTGTCCATATGTCCATTCTAAAAGTAACACACACTAATTTTGGCATATTTTAAAAATGAAGAAAAAGGAAAAAAAATAATGATACATTCCACCGTATATAGTCAGACACTGTTAATAATCTGGTGCATTTCTTTCCAGTCTTTTTTTATTTTGCAGTTTTTAATGTATTATTTTTATATAGTTGCAATGCTATTAATTAACAGTACATATTTAAAAATTAAAACCCACAGTACTAGATGTCACATGCCACAGTATGCTTAATTGTTAATTAAGTGGTAGCACTTTATTAATACTTTAGGAGTTGATTCTTTCATTGGAGACCAAAAGTAAGCTTTTATATTAACATTATGACAAAGCATCATTATAAATATCAGTTTTATTGGCCCATATCCCATGGAGATTCATAAGATGTACATAATTTAATCCACCATTCTGTTGCTGGACATTTAGTTTATTTCCAAGATTTCAGTGTTCTAAATAATTCTGCAGTGAGCATATTTATATACAATGATTTTCCCTCATATATTTTGGATTCATTTTAGGATCAAGTCCTAAAATTGGAAGACATGGATTAAAAAGTATGCTGTTTCTAAGGCAATGCATATTGCCAAATTCCTTTTCAAAAATACTACTAATTTTCACTCTTACCAGCCATGAGAGTGTTTTTGACTGTTATCAGGACTAAATATTGTCACTTCAATCTTCGCTGATTTGATAGTTTAAGAAAGTTGGTCAAATTTGCATTTATTTGATTACTAGTGAAGTTGAGTATTTTCCCTTTTGTTACTTGGTTGTATTTATTTTGAAGGCCTGCGGTTGAATTAACATAAGGTCAAAATCAATAGCTCAGGTCATCTACATACAGAACAGCAGGAAGGCTTCTGGGTTTCTGCTAATTGCTGCGTCACCACTCCATGTGAAAACTAAAATAATCAACTTGATCACAAATTTACAATAAGAATACTTCTCAGAGCCTATACCATGTTGCAAAAGAACTCTGGGCCAGGCGCCTGAGGCCTTGAGCCCATTTTCACTGGGAACTGTCACAGTTTTCTGGACTTCCACATCCATAAGAGCCATCTCTTTGTGCCTGCTTTTTAGTGGATGTATTTCCTGCTGGACTCCATGCTCTGTGAAAGCCAGAACTTGGCAGTCACGTTTGCTTTGGTGTCCCCACTGCACAGTGCAGAGCCTGGGAGACAGTACCTCCTTCCTCTCTTCAATACAATAGCTCCTACAATAGCTTCTGTTAAGTTTCCACTGCTTGAGAGCACTTTTGTCCTTGCTCGAAGAGGTATTTTGGCACACTGAACACACCTCTCTATGTATCTGTAAATTTAATTTGACTCTCCTAATCATTAGGCACATAGCAATCATCTCTGTGTTTCTGCACAAGACATGGGATAATTAGCAAAGAGAAATTCCTCTCGCCAGTGTGCACTATCAATAGAAAACTTTCATTTGACTTCTGGGTTTTATCCAATTGTTACACATCTTAGTTTATGTCCTAACTTCACGAAAATTCATATATGTGATTTTGATCTCAGATTTATGTAGAATATACTACTTGAGGAAAATGCATTGGGTGTAGCAAGAGTCTATTTCCAGTTTTAATAAATACTGTCTCACTTTGTGAGCAGTCCACTTTTCTAGTGGACTGCTCATGAAATTACTTCTTGGGAAGATCTAGTCTAGCAAACTATTCATATGCCTCAATGATTCAACTAGCATTTATTCAGTTTTTGTGCATGCTTTTTACTGTGCTAGTTGCTCTCACATGCAATTCTATTCAATTTTACAAAAACTTATTAGGTAAATATTATTTTTCCCATTTATTTTAGATTTGGTTTATTGACTTACCCAACCTCATCCAGCTAGACAGTATCCGTGCCAGAATGTAAACTTAATCTTCAGTCCAATACTTGTTTTCCTATAACTAGGCATGACTCGTCCTCCTGTACCTATGAATGATGATGCTCCTCCGCTGTGCCCCAGCATGCTGTGTGTGCTACTGAACACTCACCAGAGCATTCACCACACTGAAATCGTTGTGTTGCTTGCCTCTCCTTCCCCCGACTGCTCCTATAGGCTACAAGTCTATTGAGGGCAGAAATCATGTTCTCTCTGATGTTGTATCCCCAGAGCCAAGCAGACTGCCTAGAATTAGTGGATGGTCAATAATAGTTTTAATTAATGCATAATTAAATCAATGTGCCACATGATACATTGACAGAGATGGTGATATTTGGGTTATGTGCTGCTGTGTTTTGCACATAGCAAAGTCTAAGAACATCTTTTAGTTCACTTTTTTTTAACTAAGTAAAACGTATCTTAAATGGAGTGCTTATTAATTAAATCATATATCTAAACTCTTATCCTACTTGGCCTTTGCTAATTCTGCTCTCCAAGGTGATATAGAAAATTGCTATGAGTATCCTATTTTAGTTTTATTTTTTGTATTTTATTGCTTTATGTGAGCTATCAGCAAAAGTAACTCATTTATCTCTATAAAATAGAATATAGGCAACAGAATTTTTCAACATTCCTCCAACTTTCTTTCCCTCTACTCTTAATCATAAATTGGAAAAGAATTCTGAAACCTCACTGGCCCTTCAAATACTAAGCTAGATTCCATTCAATAATATCCCATCCAAGTGAATTTCCAGCACCTACTAAAATGCCTCCAGTGACAGGAAACTCTCTTCCTCCTGATGGATCTTGTGCCAAATTTAGACTTCTCTAAAGAGAAACTGGAAATGAAAGGGACGTGTTAATTGGAAGAAGTGTGAATTGGTATAAACTTAACAATACAAGTCACAAACCTTTAAAGTGTACATACGTTTCTAGCAGGCAGTCCTAAAAATCTGTCTAAAGGAAATTACCAGAGATATACACCATGATGTATGCTCAAGAATGCTCTTTGCAATGTCATTTATAATAATAAAAAAGAAACAAAACTGAAAACCACCTGATTATCCAACTATAAAAATGGTTTTATTATGCTAAATGATGGGTCACACATATATAATAAAAGAGTACAGTGAAGTCATTAAAAAATGATGCTCTATGTGCTATTTCATGAAATGAAAAAAGTCGTCATTGGTAAGTGAAGAGTCAGTTTACAGAACAGTATAATAATATCTGCATAATGGAAAATAGTCTGTTTTCTTTTTCAAAAGGCATATTTGTATGCACAGAAGAAAGTCTGGAAAAATATAGAAAAATGTTGATAGTCATTTTTTTCTCATTTTTGAGCAGTGGGATTGTGTAGTGTATTTTCTTTATTCTTTATTCTTTTCTTACAGACTTTCTAAAAGAACCATTTGTTACTTCTATAATTAAAGAAAAAGCAAGTTTGGTGTAGGTCATTCCTTGAATGGAACTGAAATTTTTCTTTTTCTTTTTTTAAATAACTTCAGCATGCTTGTAAGTGACAATACATGAAAGGAAAAAAGTCTTCTATTCATGAAATTTCTTTAAACGTTTGAAGCAACTGCATTTCCCCCTTGCTGCCTCACACCTTCTCTTACCAGTTGAACCTCTATGGTTTCTCCAACTTCTGCTCTCCTACAGCACGTTCTCTGCACAGTAGCTGGAATGACCCAGTGCAACAGACCTATCGTTTGCCTGCTCAAAACCTTCCAAGGGCTTCACTCAGAAGAAAAGCGATGCCCATGTCAGGGCCCACTAGGCTGTCTCTCGGATCGTATTTTCTACCACTGTTAATTGCTCACTCTACTTTGGCCTCAAAGTTTTCTTGCTCCCGTGTCCCCATCTCAGTGCCTTTTCACTGTTATTCCTTCTACCTGGAATGTCCTTCCCTCAGGTATTCCCCGGCTTGTCCCCTCTTTCCATTCAGGTCTCCACTCAAATGCCACCTCCTCAAACTGGTCTTCCCTGAACCCCTTCTCAAAACTAGCACCCCTCCTACTCTCAACCCCCTGGCCTACCCTTGTTTCTCTTTTAGCACTTACTACTACGAGATTGTTTCTGGTTTATTTGTCTGACTGTTTATGGTCTGTCACCCCAATCAGCATGTAAGTTCCATAAAGGTCAGGGTGTTTTCACATATTTTTTTCACTGCCATAATCCCCATTGCCCAGAGAAGACAGAGATTAGGGGTTCAATACATTGGTTTAAATTAATGAAGAACGTGGTTTCAAGTTTCCTCCCCCAGCTGCTGGAAGTCCAAAGTCCCCATTCTGAAATCAAGGTATCAAGGTGATGCCCAGGAAAGACCACCATGCTCCAGGTGTGGTCTGGCCATGAGATGCAGCGTGGCCTTTCCCTCCTCCCTCTCCCTTCCTCATTCCTCACACAGCAGCTCTCTAATATGCCTCTAAATTCAAATGCCATCCGTTGCATCTGCACTGCACTTCTTACTCACACTGAGCATCTAATGAGCACACCACTGCGAATCAGGTATGCACCACAGCTCCCAATTAATATTCATTTGCTCTAGCAACAAATGAAGAGACCCAAAAATACATATATTATTTTAAGGGAAAATTTACACAGAGAGAGAGAGAGCTTTCCTTTTAGAAAATCAGTTGAAAACAAATCTTCTCTGAGGTCAAAAACACTTAAAACATAAGGGTGAGAAAGAGAGGAGCACTGTAACACCTGAAGCTTGTAGAAGCTTCAAGTCCTGGCCTCACTGACAGATTAAACAATGAACAACTTGTTTGTGCACTGTCTTGGCAAAAACACACAGCTGGGGAAGGCATGACTCAGAGAACAAGGAACAGGACATGCAGCAGTTATTCAGGCAGATCCACCCAGGCAGGCAGACAAGCACCCAAGTCTCTAGTATTTTGTCAATAACGTGGAACAAACGGGTAGACGGACACGAGGCCACGATATAAAACACAACATACACTGATGATTTGACAAGCTAAAATAAGTTTGACTCCATGAGTGAACTGTTATAGAAGGGGGAAACCCCAGTGATAATGTCTGTGGCTGTATTTCATAAGACCTTCAAATGTCTTCATTTAAGAAAAATGAATCAGACACCAAAATAATAAGAACGTGAAGATGCATTCATTTTACAACAGTCTGTGAGATCACACCATTAAAAATGGAGCTGTTATCCACTATTACTAATGAGATTCTTTGTTAAGAAGTTTAATTTTGATCAAGATGTGACTGCCTTTCTCTCTTCCAAGAGCTATAACAGTATTCAAGGCTCCAGTGCTGACTAGGCTTTGCAAGTTTATCATAAAAGACCAACCACGCATGCGGAGGACAGTAGGACTGGGACGTTGATAAAGGAAAGACATTGATAAAGGGAAGACTTCATTTTTATTCCATTAGCTTAAAATTTTGTTTTAATTGTGGTAAAATACACATAACATAAAAATTACCATCTTAACCATTTTTAAGTATGCAGTTCAACTCACTTTGTTGTGCAACCAATCTCCAGAACTCTTTTCATCCTGCAAAACTGAAACTCCATACCCATTAAATAATAACTACTCCATTAGCTCTTGTGTGGCTTGAATTTTTAACTAGAATACAGTGTTATAATAAAAAACATGTATTCATACGGTGAAAGAAGATAGCATTAAATTCATATGTGCATGGAAAGTTCAGTCCTGAAATAAATATCTTAATAAGACTGGTCAAAATCTTGGAAGAAAAAAAAAATAAACAAATTAAAAAAATAAGCTGGTTCTGTAAATATATTTACCAACTACAAGTTATCTGGATGACTAACAAATATTTATTTAAACTACAGACTCATAGGCAGAATAAATACTACGCAGTTGTTCCACTCTTCAAGATGCAATGCCAAATGCATCTCCCTGTTACTAGCAATTTCCATTGACTACAATTACACACAGATATTTGAATAAAAGCCTATTACTAGTAGTAACTTTAGCTCTCGAGCCAAAGGCAGCAGAGCCATGGTCAAAATCTCCTCTTAGCCATGCACCCATAAACTTCTGAAAGGACATCTACGTATCTGAAGATACTATTGACTAATCCTTCCAAGGAACTTGGCTTGGGAACCAGCAGTGAACCTGGATTCAAATACCTACCTATGGGTTTTCCCTTGATATCTAATTTCCCTGGAATTTCCCAAACACTGAACAGTCATTTTCTTATTGCATCATCTTTGCCAAACTCTCTGTATTCACAATGATATCACATTGTTGGGGTGAGGGAGGGAGTAGAACATCTAAATATATCCCTAAAATTCAGCCATTTTCTTCCCTATTCACATAGCATTAAATTCGTATGTGCATTTGGGTACTTCAATCCATGGCTAGGTCCATGTTATTGATAAAGATTCATTTTTCACTGCCCCCTTTCCTGTCACTTGAAAAGAACACTTGGATAATAAAACTTCTTCATTTCCTCTGTGACTGACTGGGGGTTGGGGAGGCAGAAATTACAATTCATTAACAGCTGCCCAAGATTTTATACCTAAGAGATCATCATATACAACATTCCAATCTAATCAGCAATGTCTCTTTACCAAAATTAAGTGATAAAATTTTTCTTAAACTTCATGAGAATTTCTCACTCAGTTAATCCTAGGAATTCTTAGTTTCATTTGCAATTAACAAAAATAAAAATAGCACCTCATGTTTATACAGGGCTTTTGACCTTTCACAGTGCTTTGGTGAACATTATCTCATTTTGATCTTCAGCACTAATCAGGGTAGTAGATACTGTTATTTCCATTTTATAGATGCAGGAATCAAGATGCATACGTAATTGAGTAAATTGTCCCTAGATTATACATCGGGTATGTGTGGAGCCAGGATTCAAGCCCAGATCTCAACAATATCACAATACTAGTCATTCTTTATAGGTCCATGCATTAAATGCCCAGTTTTTGGTAAATTCTAACATCATTTCCTAACCAGTAGGAAAAAAAAAATATACAGACTTTTTTTTCCTTAGGCTAAATCACCCCCATTCACATACCGACACCGGATTTATAAAATGATTGGCATAGATCATAGAAATCTATTATCCCATTAACATTTCTCCTTTTGCTTTCATTAATACAGGTTGTCCTCACAGCTGATTTATGCAGATGTTATGATTGTATAATCTCTGTACATTTGAAATTAGTTTGAAATGTCAAAGAGTTTTGATATTTTAGGTTTTACACTTCATGTATTTCTCCTTGTGTGTTATGGTTTCTGCCAAGCACCAAATTTAGCAGCGTCTCAGAGCTTTTTCTAGCCTGCCCCAAACAAGAAGCACTAGAAATTACTGAAGACAAGTTGGCCTTGTGAAATTTCCAAAGTAGTTTCTACACCAAAGAAATTGAGTGTGATAAATTTAGAACACTTGGGATCTTTGAAAGTCTATTTGGATAAATTTCAGTTACTGCCAGTGTAAAAGCATGTCCTGGGAATGGGAAGGGTGATCAAAGTCTCGCCTCCAAAACACATTCATTCTTCATAAAATGCACAAGGGCAAACTTTGCTTTGTTGAAAAATGATAACATATTCTTTATTCAGAAAACAAAATACATGCATGGGTTGGGAAGAGGATTTTTCCTTTTGTTGTCATTGTCACAATTTTTGTTTCATTATTTGTTAGTTTTTTTAAATAATTTGTATTTTCCTGGGGTTTTTAACTAGACTCAAAATCAGATCAATTTTTTAAAATTATTATTATTATAGTAACTGTTTTTTGTATTACAGTTTGAATAAAAAATTTACTGCATTGAGTTGTTTATGGTAGTGAATTCATTACAATGTGATCAGTAAAGCATTCTATCTGTGGCCCGTTGATCAAAGGGAGGATCCAAGGTATTCTGCTTGGCGTACTGCTAATTAATCGTCACAACAACCTATTAAATGTTTATTTAGGTTTCACTCTCTAATTTATACACCATATTATTAAATCCTCATAGAAACCCTATGAATCAGACACGGTTATTATCCCCATTTAAAAGATGAAGAACTAGTACTCAGAGAGAGTTTGAATATTCTGATCCTGAATCCCATGCTTTTAGGCAACATGCCCTAGGTTCTTAATTCTGCTTATGACCTTAAGCTTGATATTTCAGCATCTAGAAGAGATTAGTAGCACCTCTAATATCAGACATAGACTATTTCAGATAAATATTGCTGGTTTACTTCAATAGGATTTGACTTGCATATGTTTCCAACATCTCTGTCCTTCAACGTCTTTAGATCTATTTACTATTTTCTTAATATTTCTTTTTAATTTCCTTTATGCTCTGTGCTAACTACTAGGGACAGAATTATGAGAAGCAGTAGCCAAGATGCTGGTCTTCAAAGGTGTGACAGTCTACTTGGGGGCAGGCATTCATCAAAGAGTCACACAGATTTTCCCTTGAGGAAGTGACAATAAAGTGGAGGTCTAGAGTGGGGAGGAGAGTGAGGCAATCGGAAGGAAATATGAGTTCATTATTTATCATTGAGAAGGCACATGGATATGAGTCTGAAGTTCAGTAAAAATGATCTGGGCTAGAGATAGAAATTGGGGAATGATCAGCATTGGATAATATTTAGAACATCAGATTGGATGAGCTCTCCACAGAAGTTAGTGTAGGCAGGAAAAGGAGAGATCCAAGGACTTGATCCTTTAGCAGTTCAACATTCAATATCAGGGAGATAAAGGAGAAACAGCAAAAGAGACTAAGCAGACACCAGTGACATTGAGTGAAAGCAGGAGAGTGAAGTCTACCTGTAATTGAATGAAGCAAGTCTTTCAAGAAGAATGAGTGATTCAGTGGGTCAAACACTGCTGGTGGGTCCCATGAAATGACCATTCATTTAGCAACATGACAATCATTGACAACCTCCACCACTTCAGTGGAATGGTGGGGTCAAAGGCCTGGCTGAATTGAGCTCCAGAGGGAAAGAGAGAAAATAAATTGGTGGTATGAATGTAGAAAACTCTTCTGAGTAATTTGGCTGTAAAGCAGAGAAGAGAAATGGAGTAATTAATGGCCTAGAGGAAGATTTTTTTCTAAGGATGGCAGAAATAATAGCATGTTTGCATGCTGATAGGAACAATCCAGTGGAGAGGTTAACACTGGCCATGTGAGACAGAGAGGGGAGAGACTCTGGAGCAATGTCTTTGTGTAGGCAAGAAGGGTCAATCTAGTACAGAAGGAAAAGGATGGGACATCTGTAGCAACAGAAGGGAGGGAAGAGGAAATAAGTGTAAACACACTAGGTGGGTAGATGTAATGATAGAGCTTGTGGACATTTTTTCCGAGTGCTACTATTGTCTCAGTGAAATAGGAAATGGATTCATTGAATGAGAGTGAAGATAAGGGGGAAAGTTTTGTAGGCTTCAGGAGAAGAGAGAATGCATGAAACAGTCATCTAGGAGAGAGGGAGAATGGATGTACTAGGGAAATGTACCCCGATTGCCTGGCAGAACTGAGAGATCAGTTGAAGTTATTAGCCTTGAATTTAAAATGAGATGACGGGGTGCTTTCCTCAAACCTGTAGAGAAAGCTGCATGCAGAGTTGACGAAAGAGTTGGATGGTAACAGGGTTAGTTTTACCAGAAGAGAGGAAGAGAGAGGGGAGGGAGGGGACTGATGGTGCAAGGCGAGAAGTGAGAATGTAAGGGAGTAACAGACAGTGAAAAGGGGGGGATTACATATGTCCTAGTAGTACTGTTGAAGAGTATTACAAAAAGTGAGAAAGGAGATAGGATGTAGTAGTTGGAGAACAGGATGCTTGAAATGGTGATGATGGGATGGTTAAAGGCATTAACATGCCAAGGTCTAGAGCATGACTGTGACAGACTGTTATTGAGGCTAGAAGGTGGACAAGGAATTGACAGGCCAGAAGTTGAAGGATCATCTATGTAGTATTGAAATCACAAGAAATTATGATGGGAGCAGTGCTTGAGAAAATATAGGAGTAAGCTAAAACCTTCAAAGAAAATGTGAAAGTGAACAGGGCTTCTACAGACGATGGCAACAAAGAAGGGCAGCAGACAGTATGTTCAACAACTCAAGATTCAGAGATGTGATTTAAGAGGAGAGGGATGAATAATAACTTGGTAGTTGAAGTGAGGATCAAGGAGAAACCTCTCCCATGCCACAGCCCAGTGGAGCAAGGGTGAAGAAAAGAGCTGCTCTGCTGAAGGACTCAGAGGAATCACAGTCCTTGAGTTAAGTCCTAACTCAATTTAATATCTCAAGTTGAATTGGAGAATGATAATCAGTGGAGCTGAAAAAGGCATCCTCTCGTCAATTTTGAAAAAGAGAAAAGAAATTGCAACAGAATGGTATTTGAAAAGCATTCTAAAATTGTAAGCGAATATCCTGGTGTGCTGCTAAGCCACAATATATCACAGATGGAAAACTCAAAGACAATTCAAGGAATGTTAGCAATTATTTATTAAACAAGTTACAGGCTATAAGCAAAGTCTTTTCAGTAAAGAACTCAGAGAAGAAAATGCAGAAAAATATGGATATCTCTATTCCTAATAAAATATTAACAGTGGAAGCCAGATTAATGGTCCAGGACAGACAAAATGGTAGGCTCCTAAGAAGTCAGCACAACACTCTGAATGAAGACAATGCTTTGGATATAGTATTTCTTTTGTTTTTCCAAATCTCAGTCATTTCTTTCTATGCCGAAAACAAGGAGCTCTGTGATACTCTAGATCAGGGTAATATAACAGAACTTTCTGTGATGATGAAAATGTTCTATATCTATACTGTCCAACATGATATCCACTAGCCACATATGGATACTGAGCCCCTGACATTTGGCTAATATGACTGAGAAACTGAATTTGAAATTTAATTTAAGTTAAATTTATTTAAATTTAAATAGTACTATGTTTGAATGTTCCCTCCAAAACTCTTGTTGAACTTTAATTGCCAGTGTAACAATATTAGGAGGCGGAACCTTTAAAAGGTGATTAAGTAACAGGGCACAGTTATAAAGGAATTCAAGCCTTTATCTTAGGAGTGGCTTAGTTATTGCAGAAGTGGTCTCCTGATAAAAGTATGAATTCAACCTGATTTTTCTGTCTCACGTGTGTACTTTCTCTTCATGTGGTGCTCTTTCCCTGTGTTATGACACGCCAAGAAGGCCCCTTGATCTTAGACTTCCCCACCTCCAGAACTGTAAGAAATAAGTTTATTTTCTTTATAAATTACCCTGTGTGTGATATTCAGTTATAGCAGCAGAAAACAGACTATGACAAATAGCTACAGATTGGCTACCTTATTGGACAGCACAGTTCTAGAACTTTTTAGCAAGACAAGAGAGAAAGCAAGTTGTGGGTGGGAAGGAATCAGAAAATACTAGGCAGATAAATGTAGGCTCTCTAATCTTGCCTTCTAATTCAGGCTTATGGTATTGGCCATTTTAGCTGTGAAGCTCCTGGGCTCCAGAGGAAAGGAAACAATTTTTTTAGTCTCATTCAGCCTCTGACGAGAGCCCTACCAAGTGTATGTTTATTAAATGGATATTTTAGAAATCTCAATCTGGTTAACCAAACAAAGCTGTTATGTGACCTTATTTTATACTAATTTACTTCAAAACTAAAAGAGGTCCAACATGAATGGAGAAAGCAAATAGTTAAACAATTTCATACAAAAATTAGTTACTTTACAAACTGACAGATTACTCATAGGAGTTATTAGAAAAATACTATAATTTGATGAGTAGTGGGGTAGAAAGTCATTTTTAATGGTGGAAATGGAAAAAAAATACAGATTTTTTAATGAGAGTTTATTTGATTTTCCTTTTGCATAAATGGATTTTATGTACTGAAAAAGAAGCTAATTTTGATAGATATGCCTGGAATTGATTTTCCAACTGATGGCTATTGGAGCCAGCTTTCTCATTCTAATTTCTTTTCTGAAACTTCCAATTGAAGATGACATCAATATTTATGTGAACTGGGAATAAGAAACGAGGCACAAGGTACATAAAACTGATTAATGCAAACTGGAGAGGAAAACCCTAAAACCAAATCTAATGATCCATCAAACAATAGTCACTCTTCTTAACAATGTGAATATTATCAATTTGAAGTAACAACTTAAATCACATAAGACACCAGAAGATAGCAAATATATTATGCTTAAGAAATAAACCATAAAAGCTTATTAAAATCAAAGAGCAAGAGAAAGCTAGTGAACTCTTAGAACAAAACTGGCATCATTCTCCAATTAACTGAATGCGTTAAAGAGGAATGCATGCCTGTGTGCCACATTTAAATTAGCTTTATTTGTAAAATCACTACATGTCACAATTCAAAATACAACTGAGAAATCACCCTTTTTGCCATACAGATGATATACCTAATTCCAACTATTTTTATCTACTTTGTAACTCAAGTGATGCATGCTATCTATTATTTCCCTAAGAGTCAAAATTATATTTAGAATTAAAATTGGTTTTCTGTAGTTCAAGTTATTGCACCCAAAAGCAATGAGTCATGCGCCAGAAGTACACAGATTTGGGAGGCAAATACGGAAACATTAACTGCTCAGCAAGAGCTTGCACAACTCTTTAGCTCGAAGAATAAGCTTTATAAATACTGTACCGTTAATGTGGGTTGTAGCAGCGAGGTCACTTCTGTTCCTTTTCAAAGGTGCCATGGATTTTTTGTTTTCTACCTTAAGACCACCAGAACAGATTCATAGTTGAAAAAAGGTTCAAACAGCTTGTTACTATGTTCTATATTATACTTCACATATAAAAGTAACACTATTGACCCGCCTTCTAAGCACAGTTATTTTTCCTTTTAATGAAGGTGGGTATTCAATGGGTTCTTGCGTACATTTTCACTCTATTACTTCATAACCTTAATAAAAGGGCAGAAAGAGAGAGAGAGAGGTTATGTGGTTCATGCAGATTTTTCACCCATGACCCTGGTCTCATTATCACATTGTTCTAACCAACTGGACTGACCACCCAGACCTCAAACAGCCTGTAATGATATGGTACCTTCCATGAGGCTCACTTTTCACTATCACATTTACACTTATGGAATGGAAGAGATGGGGGGAGAATTCACAATCATCAAACAGCTACTCTATGCTGTACACAGTGCTCATTTCTTTTTATAGGTTACTTATTTAATCTTCACAAAAGTCCTTTGAGGGGTAGCCACTTCACAAATGTGAAAATAAATATGTAAGCAACTAAGAATTTTTTCCAAGGTCACATAACTGTTAGGAAAAGGGGCCAAGATTTGAAAACAGGCCAGTGTGATCATGAGGCCCTTGTTCTATCACCCACAACTCGTCAACTCGAGGTGTGTGTGTGTGTGTGTGTGTGTGTATATTTATATATATATATTTATATATCTCCTTACCACTCCTACTCATTTTGTTCTCTGCATCACTTGGCAAAGAGGAAAAATGTAGTACCAAGAGGGAGATTTTGAAAGCCCTTTTTTGGACATAAATTCCTGTCAAAACTGTATCAAGAGCTCTGAAAACCAAAAAAGCACTCACAAAATTACATGGAGAATTAAAAAATAAATAACTAAAACTAATTCCATACCTTATTTCCAAAACGTCTTTACAGTTAAGACATGCCATTTTGGGTTGAGGCAGCAAGATAGCGGAATAAAAACCTTCAGCAATCGTCCCTCAGCACGAACACCCTAATTCGACTACTGCCCAAACAAGCAAGTACCTTCAGAAGAACCAAAGATCAGGTGAGCCATCATACTACCTGGTTTTAACATCATATCAAGGAAAGAGGGACTGGAGAGGGCAGAAAAGACAGTCTCGCATTGCCTACGCCACCCCTCAGCTGTCCACCGCAGTGCGCAAGCGCAGCTCAGGGAGTGGAGATAGAATCTGTGCGCCTGGCGGGAGGCAGAGTGAAGGGATTGTGGGGCTTTGTATTGAAATTCAGGACTGGCCTGGCACAGGGGAACACAGCACAGGGCAGAATTCTGCAGGTGCCCATGGAGGGAGCATTTAGACCAGCCCAGCCTGAGAGTAATCTTCCACCCCAAAGCCCAAGTTCTGGCTAGCCCCACCACCAGCTGAGAAAGAGCAGCCTGGGACCCAGACTAAATTCGTAAGACAGGTCACAAAGGCGGCAGTCCTTGGGCAATTCTTGCGGCTGTGCTGGCTGGGAGCCAGTGGACTTGGGGTGCACATGATCCAGTGAGACACTAGCAGCTGCAGCCAAGTCAGTGCCCTTGTCACCCCTCCCCACAACTACAGGCAGCACAGCTCAGGGAGTCGTCTTCCACTTGAGGAAAGGAAAGAGAAGAGCTCGAAGGACTCTGTTTTGCAATTTTGCTACCAGCTCAGCCACAGTAAAATAAAGTACCAAGCAGACTCCTGAAGCCCCTGAATCTAGGCCTTAGTTCCTGGATGGCATTTCTGGACCCACCCTGGGCCAGAAGGAAACATTTTGCCTTGAAGGGAAGGACTCAGTCCTGGCAAGATTCACCACATGCTGACTAAAGAGCCCTTGGCTTTGAATAAACAGCACAGGTAGCCAGACAGCAGTCATCACTGGTTTTTGGTGAGACTGGGCTGTCTTTAGGTATGACCTGGTGCTGGTGGCCATGAGGGAGTGCCCATGTCATTCCTTCCCAACTTCAGCAGCCCAGCACAGAGAGTGATGGAAGAGAACAAGAGACTTTGCCTGGTAATTCAGGAATTCTCTTGCATCTTACCCAAGCTCACCAACGCAGTACCACAAGGAATCTGCAAGAGTCACAGCATTGCTGGCCTTGGGGCACCCACACTGCTGGTATAAATGCAGTGAGCACAGACTTAACCAGAACACTCAATTTCCTTAGAGTATCTGGAAAGCCTTCTCAAGAAGGACAAATTCAAACAAGACCAGACTGTGAAGATTAAAATAAATATTTAACTCTTCAATGCCCAGACATTAATGAACATCCACAAGCATCAAGAATATCCAAGAAGAGATGCCCTCACCAAACGAACTAAATAAGGTACCAGTGACCAATCCTGGAGTGATGGAGATAAGTGACCTTTCAGACAAAGAATTCAAAATAGTTATCCTGAAGGAGCTAAATGAACTTCAAGACAACACAAAGAAGGAATTCAGAAGCCTATAGGAGAAATTTAACAAAGAGATCGAAATGATTAAAAAAGCAGAAATTGTAGAGCTTCAAAATTCAATTGACAGTGTGAGAAATGCATCAGAGACTCTCAACAGCAGAAGTGACCGACCAGAAGAAAGAATTAGTGATCTTGAGGACATATTATTTGAAAATATGCAGTCAGAAGAGAAAAATGAAAAAAGCATAAATAAGAATGAATCATGCCTATGAGGTCTAGAAAATACCCTCAAAAGAGCAAATCTAAAAGTTATTGGCCTTAAAGTGGAGCTAGAGAAAGAGAGTGGGGTAGAAACTTGTGTGTGTGTGTGTGTGTGTGTCCTCTTCAACTTCTTTCATCAATGTTTTGTAGTTTTCACTATAGAGATCTTTCACTTCCTTGGTTAAATTCATTCCTAGGTATTTTATTTTATTTGTAGCTATTGTAAAGGACATTATTTTCTTGGTTTCTTTATCAGATTGTTTACTATTGGCATATAGAAATGTTACTGATTTTTGTATGTTGATTTCGTATCCTGCAACTTTACTGAATTTATTTCTCAGTTCTAATAATTTTGGGGTGGAGTCTTTAGGTTTCTCTAGTTAGAAGATCATATCATCTACAAACAAGGATAATTTCACTTCTTCCTTTCCAATTTGGATCCCCTTTCTTTCTCCTGATCGTTCTATCTATAATTTCTAGTACTATATTGAATAACAGTGGTGAAAGTGAGTATCCTTGTCTTGTCCAGGTCTTAGAGGAAAGCCTTTCAGTTTTTCTCCATTCAGTATGAGACTAGTTGTGGATCTGTCATATACAGCTTTTATCATGTTGAGGTATGTTCCTTCTATAATCAGTATTCTGAGCATTTTTATCATGAGAGATATTGAATTTTATTGAATGCTGATTCAGAACCAATTGAAATGATCATTCTTGTATCCTTTGTTCTGTTGATATGATGTATCACATTGATTGATTTGTGTGCCTTGAGTAATCCATTCATCCCTAGGACAAATCCCATTTAACCATGATGAATAATCTTTTTTAATGTGCTGTTGAATTCAGTTTGCTGGTATTTTGTTGAGGATTTTTGCATCTATATTCATCAGAGATATTGACCTATTGTTTTCTTTTTTTTTTTTTTTTGCTGTGTCTTTATCTGGTTTTTTTTATCAGGATGATACAGGCCTTATAGAATGAGTTTAGTATCCCTTCCTCCTTGACTTTTTAAAATAGTTTAAGTAGGACTGGTATTAGTTCCTCTTTGAATGCTTGATAGAATTCAGCAGTGAAACAATTGGGTCCTGGGCCTCCCTTTGATGGGAGACTTTTTATTACTGTTTCTATCTCATTACTTGTTATTTGTTTATTCAGGTTTGGGATTTCCTCCTGGTTCTGTCTTCATAGGTTGCATGTGTCTAGAAATTTATCCATTTCTTTTAGGTTTTCCAATTTATTGGTATATGGTTGCTCATAGTAGTCTCTAATGATCCTTTGGATTTCTACAGTATCAGTTATAATGTCCCTTTTTATCTCTGATTTTATTTATTTGGTTCTTTTCTCTTTTATTCTTAGTCTGGCTAAAGGTTTATTTGTTTATCTTTTTAAAAACCAACTTTTGATGATCTTTGTATTTTTGTTTTGTTGATCTTTGTATTTTTTGTTTTAATTTTCTTTATTTCTGCTCTGATCTTTATTATTTCTTTTCTTCTACTAATTTTGGATTTGGTTTGCTCTTGTTTTTCTAGTTCTTGGAGATGCATCATTAGGTTGTTTATTTGAAGCTTTTCTACTTTTTTGATGTAGGCACTTACTGCTATAAACTTCCCTCTTATTACTGCTTTTACCATATCTTATAGGTATTCATTTTTATTTGTTTTGAGAAATTTTTAAATTTCTTTCTTAATCTCTTCATCGACCCATTGATCATTCAGGAGCATATTGTTTAATTTCCATGTGTTTGTATATTTTCCAATGTTCCTTTTGTTATTGATCTCTAGTTTTATTCCATTGTGGTCAGAGACAATATTTGGTATTATTTCAACTTTTCTAATTTTTTGAGACTTGTTTTGTGGCCTAACATACAGCCTATCTTTGAGAATGATCCATGAGCTGAGGAAAAGAATGTGAATTCTGCAGCTGTTGGATGAAATGTTCTGTAAATATCTATTAGGTCCATTTGGTATATAGTCCAGATTAAGTCCAATGTTTCTTTGTTGATTTTCTGTCTGGGTGATCTGTCCAGTGCTAAAAGTGGGGTGTTGAGGTCTCCAACTACTATGGTACTGGCATCTATCTCTCTCCATAAATGAATATTGATTATCTTAAACTGTTCATACTATCCTTTTTCTTTTTAATCTTTTGCATACTTGAAAAAATAGCACAAAGGTAGGAAAAAGTAAGTGATATAAAAAATGATTTAAGAAACTCATATTTTCTGAGATATGGCAAAAGTAATAAATTATATTAAACTAGAAAAAATAAAGGAAGCCTGTTGTGCTCTCTAAGGTAACCACCAAAATGATTTTTTAAAAAGTATAACTAAAATATGTAAAACTAAGCAATAAAAAGAGAAGCATAATCAGAAAATTTTTTTGATTAATATAAACAAAGACAAGAACAGTGGTGAAAAAAATACAAATGGGACAAATGAATAAGAAATAATAAGTTAGTCAATTTAAACTCAAATATATGAAAGTACATAGAGCATCAGTAAACTAAAAACTCCAGCAAAAATACAAAGATTTTCGGACTAGATTTTCTTGAAAAACTCAACTACATGCTACTTATAAGAGATATATTAACACTTTAAATACAAGGATGCAAAATATTGAATACCAAAAGATAAAAAAAAATATACCATGAACACACTGACCAAAATAATATTGACAAACCTTTACTATTAACAACCAAAGTATACTTTAAGACAAATGATTCTAGAGATAAAGTGAATCATGTCATGAAAATAAAATGTTAAATCCACCAAAAAGATACAATAATTCTAAAAATGTATGCATAATGCATATAGAATCAAAATATATAATCAAATATTAATAGTACTGAGAAACAAAAATTTTAAAATCCACAGAATATTTAAAAAGTTTAGTGTATCTCTTTCAGTACATGACAGAGCAAGACACAAACACAGAGGGGAAAAAAGAAATGTAGAAGATTTGAATAACAAACTTGGCCTAATTGCCCCATATGAAATGCCATTCCCACAATTCTGGAGCATTTTTTTTGTTTTTTTCAAATCCATGTGGAACATTTGCCAGAGTGTATCAAATGCTAGGAAATAAAAAAATTCTACAAACATTTCAGAGGATGTAAATTATACAAAGTACAGTGTGTTCACTGACTAGAATAAAATTAAGCTAGAAATCAACAAAAAGAATTAAAACATTCTCAATGTTTGAAAATTCACTAATACTTCTCCAAAATATTCTAAAACAAAAGAATTTAAAGGAAATTAGAGAATGTTTTGAATTGAATAATTATCAAACAAGCAACATATCAAAACTTGTCAGATGCTGCCAAAGTAGTTCTTAGAGAAAGATTTACAATAAATGCATGCCTTGGCAAAGAAAGTCAATCATTGATCCAAGCGTCCATTTGAAGAAGTAGAAAAATAACAGCAAATTAAATCTAAAGAAAGTATGAATGAAGAAATAATAAGAATAAGAATACAAATTAATAAGAAAACAAATGTACAACAGAGAAAATCAATAAAACCCAAAGTTATTAATATTTCATTGAAATGATAAACTTTAGCGGGACTAAACAAGAAAAAAAAAGAGATAATACAAATTACCAAATTTCAGGAATAAAAGGAAAAACATCAGTATATATTTCAAAGACACTAAAAATAATAAAAAGGATATTATGAACAATTTAATGTCAACACATTTGAATAATTAGGTAAAATAAAAAAATTATTTTAAAAACACATTTTACCAAATCTCACACCAAAAAGGAAGAAAATTCTGAATAGTTCATTAAATAAAATAAATTCATAATTAAAACCCTTCTTGCAAAGAAAATCCAAGGTGCAGATATCTTTACTATTGAATTATTTCCAACATTTAACAAAATAAGAAAACACTAATCTTAAACAAACTCATGAAGAGACTAGAATACAGGAGAACATTTCCCAACTAGTTTCATTCAGCCTGCATGACCTGGACATGCAAGCCTGGGAAGGACATTAAAGAGAGGACAAATATAGACCTATTTCTCTCATGGGTATAAGTGAAAAAAATCTTAAAATATTGGCCAAACAAATCCAGCTATATCAAAAAAAATTATAAATAACTACAATGTTTTTATTCTAGAATGCAATTTTTTTTTTAGCATTCAAAAATCAATCTTGTTCACACATTAACAGAATAAAGGAGAAAAAATACAACCACCTCAATTAACATAATTCCATTGATAAAATTCAATATGTTCCGGGCAAAAATGTGTAGCAAATCAAGAATTGAAGAAAAAAGTCTCTTAACCTGATAAAGTAAATCTCCAAAACTTCTCTTGCAAAAAATCATACTTAGCTATATAGTGAAAGCTTTATTTTTTTCCATTCAGGTATAAGAATAAGGATGGCTGACACCAGTTTCTGTAAATTATGTAACTGTGGTTCCTAACTAACACAATAGAGTAAGAAAAAAAAATAAAATGTACAAAGATTGAAAAGGAAGAAAGAAAATTCTCACGATTGATAATACAATTGCATATTTAGAAAACCCAAAAGAATATCGACAACAAACTATTAAAATTACTATGTGATTTTGGCAAGGTTGCTAGATGTTATGCAACATACAAAAATATTTGTATATATAAGCAAAATAATTATAAAATGAAATCTTAAATTGATACTATTTACAATAACATTAAAAATATCAAATACTTAGAAATTAATCTATCAACACATGTGAAAGCCTTTATGTTACAGATAGCAAAATATTACTGAGGGATATTAAGAAATCTTAAATAAATCGAGGGATATACCACACCTGAGACACCATTCGATATTGTAACAATGTCAATTCCACCAGGTAAACCTATTATGTCTAATAAAAACTCAGCCATAATCCCAGTGAGGGGTGAGTGTGTGTGTGTGTGTGTGTGTGTGTGTGTGTGTATAAATTAACGAGATAATTTTAAAATTCATGAAAATGCAAAGAAGGAAGAATAACCAAGACAATCTTGAAGAAGAAAAATTAGGAGAATTGAAGCTACTAGATATCAAGTTTTATTATAAAACTCCTGTAATTAAGACAGTAAATAGCATGGCACTGGGACAAGGACAGACATTAAACCCATGAATCAGAATAGTGAGTCTAAAACCAGACTTGATTTGTGGCAATGATGCATCTGAACTGGAGTTTGGAGAAAGGATAATCTTTTCAAAAATTGGTGCTGGGTTATCTACTCATGTTAGACAAAAGTAATAACGTCTATAATACTCTATAGACAAAAATCAATTCCAGGCAATTGTAGACCTAAATTTCACTTTTGGAGGTAAAATAATAAATCTTATAGAAGTAAACAAAAGAAAATAGTACTAACTATGAAGGAAAAGATTGATAAATTGGACTTTATTAAAATTAAGAACTTCTATTCATTGAAAATCATCATTAGATTCATGAAAAGGTTACCACAGAGGGGGGAAGATATTTGTAATACATATACTTAACAAAAGATTCTTATATAGACACACATATGTACACACATATTCAGATATATGTATGTATATACACTTTTATCCCCTCCAGAACATCAAGAAAAAACAGAAAACCTCATTGTCTTTCTCCATGACTTAGAATTTCCTTTCCTGCATATATACCCAATAAGTGAATACACGTGTGCCAAAAGATAAATACAAGAGTGTTTGTAGTTGCATTCTTCGTAGTAGCCAAAAAATGGAAATAACCAAATGTCGATCAACAGTGGAATGTATAAATAATAGAATACTATACAATAATTAAAATAAATGAAATGCTTTTGTATGTGACATGGATGACTCTCACTGCATAATATTTTTTAAAAGGCAGACACAAAAGAGTATATACTATATAATTCCATGTATATAAAATTCAAAAACAGGCAAAAAAATTTGGTAGTGGAAATCAAAGAAGTAGATACCTTAGATGAAGTATGATTTATAGAGTGACAAGGAAGTATCTGGGGAGAAGAAGCTTCTTTTTTCTTGATCTATGGGGCATTTGCATAGGTGTATAGTCACTGTAAAAACTATAATTTGCCAAATATGCTTCACTAAAAAGCATAATTTTATAAAACTGCTTATACATGTGCACACCTACATGTACAAATAAAGCTTATGGAACTGTCTTGCAAAATTTAACTGTTTATTCACATTAATGGTTGAGTAACCCTAGTCATAATGGCTATTGTAAGAATGGCAATATTTTCTGTTACCTCGCCTTATCAAAGAATCTTGTATAGTTCATTTGTTTCTTATGGCAAACCTCTAAAGTAAGTACCACTGTTTTCTCCACATCAGAGATGAGTGAGAATGAACAGAAGTATGGAGAATTTAAGTAATTTGTTCAGGATCACAGTCTTAACACGGTGAAACTAGGATTCAAGTAGAGATGAAAAATCATTCAGTCAACTTTTATGAAGCAAGTCCCTGGTTTTTTGAAAAGAATTTCTTACTGAAGTGTCTCTAGATCAATAATACTCCATAACACCCAGTAATTGAAGGATTATGGTTGTTGACCTTTTGATAAGTTAAAAGCAACAAGTATTTACTGGCTTTACGTTAAGTACTAAGGCTTGTACCAGATCCCAAGATTTCAAAATGAAATGATACCATCTTTATCCCCAAATAGCTCACAGATCCAGTAGAGAAAACACATATGTAAACAGATAAATCAAAGTTCAAAATCAGTGTGGCAGTTTTAAGACATTGCCTCCAGTTGTTTTTGATATTTCTTCCATCAAGAGGTGGCATCTATGCCCTATACCTTGAATCTGAGTGGGCTCGTGACTACCTCAGCCACTGGAGCAAAGTGAAGCTGGGTCATAAAAGGCCCCGCAGCTCTTGCCCGGTTCTTGTGCAATGCTTTGCTCTCTTGGAATGATCCCTCTCAGAACTCGGCTGTCATGCTGTGAGAAGTTCAAACCACATGCGGGTGCTCTTGTTGACAGTCTCAGCTTAGCCCTCCTGAGGGTCACCCCAGGCCAGGAGCCAGGGATGTGAGCAAGAAAAACACAACACGAGAAATCCTACAGCCCATCTATTCCAGCCCTCCGCCATTCAAGTCACCCCCAGACTTCTGAGTCTTCCTCACCGGGACCCCAGACGTCATCGAGCAGAGCCGAGTCATTCTTGCTATGTCTTGTACAAATTCCTGACCTTCGGAATGCATGGGCATAATAAGCAGCTGTTTTTTATTCCTCTAAGTGGTTTGTTTATGACCCTGAGGGTGGTTGCTTATGCAATAGTAGATAACTGGAAGAGTCGGTTTCCTCTAAGTTTGCTCCCCGTACACCCGTGTCACAATTACCTGGAGTGCCTGTAAAAATAGCAGATTTCTGGATCCCTCCTCATGACTCTTGAATTAGAATTTCTGGGAATGGGTTCCAGAAGTTTGAATATTATCCAACCCCTGGGCATTTCTTAAGGTCAGTAAATTTGAGCGTCACTGCCCTAAAGCAAACACGCGATCAGCCACAGTGAGAGCAGCTCAGACATTTATTGATCTCTGAGACTGTCAGTAATTCTCAAACGTCAGTGTGCCTGAAAGGAAAAAACACCCAATCCATGTATTAAGCATGAAAAAGTTAAATCTATAGGGAATCCACAAACCCATAAACAATTTGTACCATAATGTATTGTAGGGCTCAGGAAAGAGGTGTGTCCAGGCAGCCAGAGAAGAGAGTGGTTGTGTCTTCCTGCTGAGTCAGGAAAGTCTTCAGAGAACATGTGACATTATTTTGCTCTTTAAGAGAGTAAGACCCAGAAACTCTCTAAGTAGAAGCAGCAGATTTAGTAGAAGCAAGTGAGATGCAACCGTGTAGGTACCACCAAGAGAAAAGACCAGAAAAGTTGAGGTCATGAGGGAAACTTGCACTTTTGCCCCGAGGGCTATGAGAAGCCTCTGAAGGGTTTAAACTTAGGGAAACTGTGATCAAATTTGAATTTCTCTAAACCTTTCTTTGTGGAAAGTGTGTGAAGGAAAGAATTAGGCAAAACAAAAAAAGTCCTACTGTAATAGCTCAGGGCAAGAAAAAACTACACTAGGAGTAGAGGCAAGGAAGACGTAGAGAAATGATAACACGTCTAGAACACTCCGCAACACCTGGTCTCTGACTGAATGAGCAAGGCCAAGCTAAGGTCCATGATGATGTCTAGGTTTCTGTTATAATCTTTAAAAAAAAGGAGAGATATCCATCCTCTTCTTTCAAGGACCATGAACTCATAAGTAAAAGAACTAGGTAAACTCAGTCTTCTTCATATTCAAAAATGTGAAAAAGTAGAAATTTTTTATTAATACTGAGTGATGTTGTTATTCTACAGACTACCCCCTTGATACTGTTTTGGAAAATTATCAACACAACTGAAAACAAGGTGTGGTTTTTTGTTTGTTGTTTGTTTGTTTTTACCATGAAGTCTAATGTAGCTCATTTACTTCACAGAAAGAATTTGAAATTAGAAGCAGAAGTAAATTTCTGACTTTGGATGGCTCTATTTAACCATTCATCCAGCTGATGCATTCTGGTCGTCTTGTCATGCAAAGTGGGATGATACCAGAGCTGTTATTAAAATTGCACAACAACAAGAAAGATATGATGAAATGCATATTGTCCTTGATTGGGCTGTCCACTTGGATAGCTAAAGACAGGATATGTGTGATAATAAAATCTTAAATCTGTGAAAATAATTGCTTCTGACATCTCCAACTAGGCAGCAGGCTGCCCAAACAGTACTGTTCAGTCACAAATTCTAAGCCTAATGAAGTGAGAAGAACATAGTGTAGATACAAATTAAAATCTACTTACCAAGAACAGTCAGTAATTTTTTTCTTTTTTGCATACCCTCCTGTTGTATCTGAAGAAGAAAATATCCATTGGGACGAATCACCCTTTTATGTTTTAAGTCAACAGAGTAGATCTGTTACTAACCACAAGAAATGGCCATCCATAATTCTAATCTGTTATTGAAATCTTTTCTTCCTCTAAGATTATTTTTAGATCCTTTTAATGATTATTGTTCAGAGGTGAAATACAGTTTGAGAGAAATGGAGCCTACTAAAATAATGACCATTTATCCCATTCCTTTAATTTTTTTTTTTCTTTTGACCTTTTTCTCCAGCACACTCAAAAATTTTGAAGGCCCAATTTCCCTGTCAATCATAGGACCACTGATATTGTGTATCTGAGAAAAGCTGAAACTTTAGAATTAGGGATTTCCTAGAACTGAATTATAATGAAGTATGATGTAAATAAGTAAAGATTGGGAGCAGTACCAGGAGTTCACTTGCCAATGACCATGTGTCTTGTTTCTGGTGTGAATTGTTTGTGAATAACCTTGTTAACTTGGAACAAAATAGACAGAAAACCTCCAATAATATATGACTCAACCCCAAACCTGCCTCACATTCTTTTATATCACCTCTGAGTGAAATAGAAGTTGAAATGCATCTTCTGTGACACAGAAACTTCAATGAGAAAACAAGGCATTATTAAACATATGACAGCAATAAGTCATCTATCATTCGATGACCAGTTATACTTTGGCAGCTCTAATTTAGAATTCTGTGGCACAAATAAGTCTCTCTGGCTTTGAGGAATCAGATGAAACATCATACAAATAATTCTACTTGCATTAGAGAAAGTAAGGGAGTTCTTTTATAGCTATTTTCCAAAATGTGAATGCAAGACTATATGTGAGGTATGTTTTTCAAATATAAATTTGATCACTGGATTGCAAGTAAAAAAGATAGCATGATATGAGAAGGGAAAAATGGGTTTGGAGCAGATGACTTGGATTTAAATTATTGCTTCACCACCTCCTTAGTTACTCCAAGAAAGTCAGTTACCTTCTCTGATATCAGTTGTCTCATTCTTAAAACGAAACAGTGATGCCGACCCAAACACTACATATAAAAATTAAATGAAATGATCACATAAATGCATCTGGTACTAACCTGGCTTCTTAAACATGCTAAGTATCAGTACGATAGCCAGATGGGATGCTGGAACAGAAAAAGTACATGAGGTAAAATCTAAGGAAATTTGAATAAAGTATGATCTTTATTTAATAATGTCTCAATATTGGTTCATTGATTTTGACAAACATACTATATTATTGTCAGATGTCAATAATAAGATAAACTGGGTACAGGGCTTATAGGAACTCTCTATATTGTCTTTGCAACTTTTCTGCAAATCTAAGTCTATCCTAAAATAAAAATATATTTAAAAAGTAAAAATTAAAAAAGCTAATATCTATCCCTTTTCTTTTCCTTTTCAATGTTAACGCCTTAAAGAATAGATGTTCTTCAAAGTCACTGGTAGTGTTACATATGTACATTTAGCTCAACTCTACAGAGAAAATACGTCACCTATTGTTCCCCATGAAGACTGAAGGGTCTCTGCCATTTCTCCTAATATGTTAAGAAACTTAGGGGAATTTAAAAAACTAACCAGTCATCAGCATCCATTTCTTTAAGGAGACTTGTCCTTCCAAATAGCTGAAAATTGGACTTGCAATCTTATACAGTCTTTCCTACCCAGTGTGACATCAAAAAGAAACATCTATATTGCGGCAACCACAGAGCTTCTGGAGATCATCTGGCCTGGAGATTATCTTCTGTTCTACACCCTTCCTTGCTTCCATCCCACACTACAAATACTGTTGCCAAAATGTTGATTATGTGGATGCAAGCCTCAGTTTAGTGAGGATCTTCTTCATAACTGTGAAGTTGCAAAGACAGAGGCAGGCTAGAAGAGCATATCGTCCCTCAGGCAAATTATTAAGATACATGAAGTGCTCATAGGAAGACAAAAACAAAGAACATCAATTAGACTGAGAACTTTATGCGTATATGTGTTTGAGTATTTTTTTTGATTAATGTCAAAAGTTCTTATGATACATAGAATCAAATTTTTAAGAAAACATACCAGACACACGGTCTTTAAAAAATCTTCCAGTATTGTTTTACATTCTATGACTTTCCACCAAACATAAAGAAAAGGGAAGTCTTAGACTGATCATCATCAAAGAAGAGATCAGTATAACTTGGCTGAGAATGGGATAATTCCAAAAGAAAGAGCAGGAGGTAACAAATATTTATTGACTGTCTGCTATGTCCTTGGCATTCTTTTTGTCATGAGAAATGTAAAGCAAGATGAGTTGTGATTTTTGCTTTCAAGGAATTTGCTGTTCATTGGGACAGATAGAATAAACACAGTGAATAATGTTGTAGAAGAGTTATTGAGTTCTTCCTACTTCTTATTAAACCAAAGGCATGGCATGCTTTATCTCTTTTAACATAACATGCAGCAGTCTGGAAATTAAGTATTATTCTCTGCATTTTACACATTAGGAAACTGAGGCTCAAAGAGGTGAAGATAATGACTCCAAGTCCAACAGCTAGTAAGTTACAGGCCTGAATTCAAACTCAAAACTGTGACACTGAAGCCCACTCTTAACCACTACATTATGGTACTCCATTTATAAAAGTCATATTCTAACACTTCTTTGCAAACTTCTAATAGCTTCCCTCAGACAAAAATAAGAATACAGGCATTTACTGTGACACATCTCAGCAGCAATGAGAGAATATACTCAAAAAGGAAAATATGAACTAGCCAGAGCCTTGTTAGACAACACCTTGAACTGCTCTTGAAAGTGACTTGGTAATGAAGCATACGTGGGATAGCAGTCTTCTGGCGACTGCCCCAGTGAGCTGGTAACGAGAGCCCAGCAGACTTGAAACTGCTGTGGCATTCAAGCTCCTCGACTATTCTGCACATTCCTGAAGCGTTACCATGATAAAGTGTTCACTGATGCACAGATAACAGCAAAGCCAGCAAGGGGAAAACATGACTTTTAGAATAACGTTTCAAGGTCAAATGTTACCCAACTGTGCAGGACCATGTTCAGCTCTTGGATTATGAAAGTACAGACCCAGTTTCTCAAGGTCTCAGGGATAAAGTTCAAATTAGGCTGTTTAAGAGAGGGCTCTTATCAGTGCTGTGAGCAGCTTTCTCCAGAATTTCACTCTCATTTGATAACATAAGGCAGGAGGAATTTTCCAGCAATAGACCCAGGAACCAATAGAAACAGTGACAAGCTAAGAGCTGTGTTCTGTTCTGATGCAGATTTAACAGTTTACATTTATCCCAGGAAGCTCTTCCCCAAGGAGGTTAGAGTATACAATTGCCTCTGGGACTCACTCCAAACCCACTGGGGAATCCCCTGAGCTGCCTCACCAATCCCTATCCTCTCTGACGCTTAATATAGAATACAGAGGGCACTGGTTGGTACTCCCTGAAGGAACTTTCCTCAGAGTAATGAATGGGTGTGGTCAAACAGTATTTATGAAGACTTTATATGTGCTCTTTAACAAGTGAACTTCCTGTGGACTGGAGCCAATCTGAATATAGCTGGGGAGCTGCTATCCATTTCGGCATCTCCTTGCCAGGAGCCTGCACTCTTACAGTGCAGTCGAGTAACGTGTTGAGATATTAAATTATATTTTGTTTGTCTCTGTATTTTTTTTCCTCCCCACCCTACCACCCCATTTCAAAAAGGCAGCCAGGCCCTCTGTGCTGCTGGCCTAGAGGTGGTTTTTGTTTCTGACTTTGCCTGAAAACATCCCTGTACCCTTCCTGACTTTTGCTGTCAGAAAGCCTGGATTCCTTAAGGAGATTAAGCTAAGGCTCATGAAAGGGCGAGGAAAGAAGTGGTTGCTTTGGATGGGAAAGGTGGGAAGCCACAGTGAGAAGCAGGATGTTGCCCTGGAAAAGGAATCTGATGGAGGGTCCTGTTGGTGGTGAGGGCACAGGCTTCACTTTCTGGCTATAGTTGAAAAGGGAGCAAAACTTTCAAGAGAAATGATTGCCTGGTGAATCTAGAAGGCTAGATCCCAGGAAGTGGAGTTCAGCTCAGGCAAACGCCATCACAGCCTACTTGAGGGGAAAGCAGAGCCATCCACATTCAAGGACCAATAAGGCACAGACAGTGGAATCTCGGCAGCAGGCGTGAGAGCTTTCCCAATCTTTTCAGCCATCATTTTAATTTTTTGATGACCCTAAAGTCCCAAAATGACTGAGATAGAATCTTCTGCCAAAAGAAGGACAATTCATTTGACTTGGTTTAGAAACATGTGACTGTTCTCTGCACATCAGCTTTAACAATAATTTGAGTTTCTATACTCTCCTGGTTCTACTCCGTGCCCTTTCCCCGACACTGCCTCTGCCTTCCTGAACCCACCCCAATTCTTCTACCTCCCCCCAACATATACACACGCACACAGTCACACACAGATATGCTACACCATTTTTGCTTGCAGTTGACAGAGAGATTTTTAATTTCCAATAAAAGGGAATAGTCACTCATAACTTCACTGTGAAAACCATAAAGATTTATCTTCACTTAAATATGCAGCTAGAAATGCCAAATAATTTGCCAATTCATTACCTTCTGAAGAGTATCCTGGAAAATTTGAGCTGAAATTAACTGAAACTTTTGCCAAAAGGAACATTTGAATTTTGCTTTATTGAGCTATTAAACTAATATATTCTCTTCTTTAAAGTTTCTGCTGTGGTATGTTTGATTCAAAGCAATCTTCCAATTGTTTTACCATTAGCTTGAAGCAAGGGAAAATGAAAAGCATGACAAGGCATAAAATTGGCCTTAGCAATATCTAAGCTTGGTTCAGCCGTGACCATTATCCTCAATGCTCTTACAGTCTGAGCAAAACAGCCATAAAATCGGGTTATTGTTTTTAATTTTACAACCCATGATTTATTTTGTTTAACGTCAGTGACAGCCTGCGATCCCAGTAAGTGTCTTCAGTTAGGAAATGCAGGCAGGAAATCAAGGCCCTGAAGTCATTAGTTGTACCATGGACTCACCTCATTTATCTTCCAGTATAACTACCAGAATGTGATCTATGTGATTCCTATTGCATAAATTAACAAAGGCAATTTTGAAATAAGAATAGCTCATGGAATGAAACAGATCTTACCTGGTTAGCTTAAACCTCCCTGGTTCTCTGACTATAGACCCTGGACAGCTAGAACATACGTTCTATATTTTAAATTCAAGGCCTCTCCCAACATTTTTCAAATAAGAAGGTAAAACAGATTACCAGTTAGAAGTACAAGTTTTGTAGTCAGGAAGACCTGATCATTAATAGCTGTGTGACCTTGAATCACTCTATTTAACACTTTGAACCTCAACTTCCTTATCCAAAAAATGGGAATAATACTATTACATGCACCACAGTGTTGTTAAGAAGAATGAATGAGACAATGCATACAAATTATTCAGCAAAGTACTGGACATGGCAATCCCTCAGTAAGTGAGTGAGTGAATCCCTAACTTTTTGATAATGTCAAATTAACTAGCTCTTTAATAAAAGGACATTCCCTTTCCACATTGCAATGCTGGTGTGTCCTGGCATCATATAAGATCGTGACCCAAACATGTCACAAATAAGTATGTTATTCTGAATTTGTTCTAAGTAAATGAAGAAGAAATATATAGATATCATTTATTTATCTTTACGTCCCATATTACTTATCTACCAGTGTATAACAAATCACCCTACTACTTACTGGCTTAAAATAACAGTTTTCATCTAATGAATTTTCATGGTTCCTCTGGGGTAGGAGTTCAGAAGTGGCTCAGTTGTGTGGTAATGGATCAAAGTTTCTCATGAGTTGGGAGTCAGAGTTCAGCTGGCACTGCAGTCACCCAAAAGAAACTGAGAAGTTGTTTTCAGTGTGGTTTACATGATTGGCAATTTGGTGTTGGTAAGTTGAGGCCTCTCTGTGTGGGCCTCTCCACAGGGCTGCTTGATGCCCTTACATATGGCAGCTGGCCTCCCTCAGAGCTGCAATGCCTTCTACGACCTGACCATAAGATGCACGCCATCATTTCTGCCATGATTTGATGGCCACACAGACCAACACTGATTCATTGTAGGAGAGGGGGACTGAATACCAGAAGATGAGGATCATTTGGGGCCTCCTTGGAGGCTAGCTACCAGAGCTACCATTCTCTCTGACTCCTACACACATACCCCCCTACAAGCACCACTCACCCCAGCCCAAGGCCACCAAAATTCTCATCCCATTACAGTATCAGTTCACATTCAAAGTCCAGGATCTAAATGTTTAGATGAAGTCCAGGTAAAGATGAGGACCAGCAGTTGTGGTTCTTCAAATAATTTTCTCTCAAGCAGGGTTTCTCTTAGTCTAAAGACCTATGAACTAAGGAGACATGTTATCTGCCCCAAACACGCCAAATATAAAATGGTGGGACAGGCACAGGATAACCACTGCAGACACTCTCATTCTAAAAGTGGGTAAAACAGGAGGCACACACAGTCATTGATCCATAGCAGTTCTGAAATACAGCTGGGCACATGTTGCCAACTCCTTGATTAGAGCTTAGTCCTATTTCTTCCTGGGAATGATTTTCCATGATTGCTGGCTACTCCTTCTGGGCTCCCTATTTTTGTTACAGCATCACCCCACTTCAGGATACCAAATTCTACAGTTGCATTACAAATCACTCCAAAATTTAGCAGCTTAGAAAATAATGATTATTAATTATCTCTCGTGGTTTCCATAGGTCATGAATTCCAGAGCAGACTAATTGGGCAGTCACTACTCAGAAGCACCCATAGGCTTGCAATCAGATGTTGGCGGTTACAAGAACCTGAAAGTTTGACCAGGATCTATTTCCAAAGTAGTTAAGTCACACGACTGGCAAGTAAGTTCTTCTCCATGTGGGCCTCTACACAGAACTGCTCGTGGTTGGCTTTTGCCAGACTACTGAGTGATCCAAGAGAGCAAGGTGGAAGCTGTAGTATATTACATAAGTTTGTCTTGAAAGTCATGTCTTAGTCCATTTGTGGTTGCTGTAACAGAATACCTGAGGCTGGCTATTATAATTTATAAAGGAAAGAGGTTTATTTAGCTCACAGTTCTGCAGGCTGTATAAGAAGCACCGTGCTGACATCTGCTCAGCTTCAGTTGAGGTTTCTTCTGCTCCATCAAAATATGTGGAGAAGGGCAAAGGAGAAGCAGGCACTTGCAAAAAGAAGGCCAAACAGGGGGAGGAAACTTACTTTATAACAACCTGTTCTCTGGAGAACTAATCCACTCCTGCAAGAACTAATCCAGTCTCAGGAGACGGAGAACTCACTCACTACCATGAGACCAGCATCAAGCTCTTCATAAGGGATATACCCCCCTTCTCCAAACTCTTTCCACTAAGCCCCACCTCCCAACACGGCCACATGGGGAATCAAATTTCAACATGAGTTTTGGTGGGGACAACAAACCACATCTAAATCATAGCAGTCGCACACAATCCTTCCCACTATATTTAATTTGTCACACAGGCCAGGCCTCATTCGCTTCTGCAAAGACATTGCAGAAGGGCGTGATTACTGACGATCAGCGGAAGCTGACTACCACTGTCCCTTCCTAAAAGAGAAACTTTAGTAAAGCCTTTTCCCTAAATTGAATTATAACTATACATTTATATTTTATAAGCAGGCCTATTAACAAACCAAATTTCTATGCACGACCCCTAGCAACTTTATACCAGGGAAAGGACTTTTTGCCCCTAACCATATTAAAGCACTTTGAAGAAAGGTAGGCTACAAGGTCTGTGTCCCGGGGAAGGCTGGCAGCCCAGTCAGGAATCACAGGCTGACATCAACTTGGAAATTCATCAGAGTTTGGGTCTGACCATTAGCCCTCAAGGTAAAGAAATTAAATTTCTCAGCTCATTAAGAAATAATTCACCTTTCAAGGGTGGATTTACATTAACCAAGTTCACAGAGAGTAATGTATAGAAAACCACAATGCCAAGTTGTTTATCTAAAATGCGGCCCCAAGCTCTAACAGAATGGTTATCCGTGTGTGCTATTTATGGTCAACCCCATGGATATATCTACATGGGGAGTCAAGATATTCCTTGAAGAAATGGCGTTATTTGTTGAGCATGGAGTCACATAAAGCAAGGGAATTTGGCTGGACTGACTGTCATCAACCTCTCAGAGCTGTATGCTTTCATCTCTCCACTTACAGGCATAGACCCGCAAGAAACTCGATTCAAGGTCAGGTTGCCCCGCACAGTGCATGGATAAACAGCACTGCTACTTGCCCCTGTTCCTCAACCTTTGCAATGTTTTCATGGCTGATCAACAACCATCACTTTCTTTCTTTACATCCATTACCTTTTATCATATTCCAGACAAGTTTGTAGCCATACAGTCACTTGAAGACAGGGCATTCACAACGTTTTTTGTTTGTTTTTTTCCCCCGACCCCAGCATACATGAGAGGAATGACACATTACCACCAATAACTGGGCTAAATGATAGTAATGAATCTAGGTGAGGGTGGGGCAGGGGTGATTTGAAAACCAGGATGATTCTATTATGGTCGTTGTTAGAAGAAAAGCCCACACTGCCACCATTTTAAGAATTACAGTATGAGGTAAATGTGCATATTTCTAATGTGATTCATTAAATGTGTTTACAGTTTAACTCTCAGAGTTATTTTCCTATGTTCAAGTTTTAATAAGGTATATCATTTTTGCCTCCAAATCCTGCCTACGCACTCTCATTTTTGGCTTGAGCTTACACATAGCCACATATTTTCTTCCGTCGGACTGGATTACGTAATGGTTGGGTGTGCTGGCTTTCGAGGCAGAAATCAGCAAATTGGCCCTGTCTCAGAAACTGCTTATCCGTTTCACTGACTGGCTGATACATAACCACTTACACCCTGGGGGTCTTTTGTGAGCTTGCTCCTCCCATCTATAATTCAACCACTTTGTGGTCTTGGGAACTACTTTATTTTGCTACTGCCTTTTCTATTAGAAAGCAGACCAGCCACAGTCCTCTCCCCAAACCTGAGTTTGAAGCCATCTAATACTTTATGTTTTCTGGAGTTTCCATTCATCGCACTTGGCATCTCTTTCTGCTTCCCAACTGAAAGTCAGGTATAAGCTTTCCCTGGCCTTATACATTTATGCGAGTTCTGGTATGTCTCAAACATTCAATGTAATTTGTGTTAAATTGTGAAATTGCAGTAAATTTACCTTAACACTTTCTTCTCTCTCTCTCTTTCTCTTTTTAAAAAATTTTAAATGTGTGATCTTTAAAATAAATGTATATATTACCGTCACTATTTGGTCTCTCCATATTTGTAATATATTGAATTTTTTCTCTCTAAAATAATACTCTCCTACTTTGAACAGCAACGAAAATAACAGTTTACAATTACAGCTGACTCTTGAACATCATGAATTTGAACTGCACAGGTCTGCTTATATGTGGATTTCCTTCCACCTCTGCCACTCCTGAGACAGCAAGACCAACCCCTCCTCTTCCTCAGCCTACTTACCATGAAGACCATGAACTTTAAGATCTTTATGATGAACCACTTCTACTTAATGAATAGTAAATGTATTTTTCTTATGATTTTCTTAATAACATTCTTTTCTCTAGCTTACTTTCTTGTAAGAACATAACATGAAAATATGGGCTAATCTACTGTTTATGTTATATTAATAGATAAGGCTTCTAGTCAACTGTAGGCTATACTGTTATATAGCAGTTAAGTGGTAGTTAAGTTTTGCAGAATTCAAAAATTATATGTGGATTTTCAACTGTGCTGAGGATAGGTGCTCCTAACCCCTGCATTATTGAAAGGTCAACAGTAGATAAAGACCAAGGCCACAAAAATTTTCTGTGGAAGTTATATAAGTTGCCCTAACATCCGTTAATAGGGAACTTGGCATTTTAGACTACTACGTGTTGTTTCAGTAGGAAATGCCAATCATGATTACTAATTTATGTGTTTATTTTAATTCTTCCTAAATTTAAGATGTATTTCAAGGCACCTCTACAGAAATATTAATATTAAATTCTGCTCTCATTACCAGTACAGGGTGAGGTGCTTAGCTCAAGGAACTGCTCAGGGAGTACATCTGCATATTGCCAAGTAGCATAATAAGATCACTTACCAGGGGATGTTAATACCGTTTTAAGTAAATGCGTAGAGTTCACACCGAATGTCTGTCCAGTTGTCATCCACACAATTGTGAAACTCTCCGAGGCAGAAATTAGCTGCGTATTCACACCTCCCCATTTCCCCAGCTGCTAAGATGGGCTCAGGACAATCTAATGTGGCAGCATGTCACAGTGTCATAACCAGAAAGGTCAATGCTAGTTGTACAAAACAGATTTGATGTTAAGACCTGCTGTATACTGACTCAGTGGAAATTTCCCAAGTACTGGAAAAATACTCCATAGCACCACCAGTTGTCAAGACTGGTGATGTCTTTTATGTTAAATGACTTATATAAAGAGTCCATAAAACAATAAAATGTTAAAATTCAGCTAGCCCATTTCATAGATCTCCCAGGCCATTATAACGAGAAAGTCTTATGGCAATCTGAGGCTGAAGTTGCATGATGGGCTTTCACCCAGCACAAATGCTGGATTTCATTTACTCTCAGTCTCAGTCAAATGTCCAATTTGCACAAAGTCCAAATTACAAGAGCACTCTCACTCCATTTATTAATGCAAGAGCTTAGTTCATGACCTTCCCTCCACACCACCACCAAATCTTTTGGATTTTTCATGGGATTTCCAGGCAGATCAGGAGCTCCTGAGTGCGCAGGACAATTGTGCTGCTGCTTCCCTCTGAGAGAGCACTACCAGTCCTTGTTGGTGGCTACTCACAGCACTCAGGGGGCCGAGCTGTGTCCTTGGTGGTGGTGGAGAGGGAAGCTTTGTGTGGGGGATGGGGGTGGGATGTGTATGTGATATGTGTATGCGTGTGTATGGGGGTGCAGAGGTAGCGGGGAAATGTGTGTGGTTCCCTGCCCCCAAACCCCCTAGCTGCATCACATCTGCCCCTTGAACCCCTGTGACTTGGGTGAAACTGCCACTGCCCCTTTCTTACCCATGCTCCAGCCCAGCCCCTCAAGTCCAGCTGGGGAGGAATGTGATGACATTTCTCTAACCCTCTAGGTTGGCATTCCCTTGCCTCCCTGTTGGGTGGCCCCGCACTCCTCCCCACCACCAAATCACTCACTACGCCTTTAGCCAAAGAACAAAGGCCCCCAAATACGTCAATAAATACAATCAACAGGGCTCAGGAAAGGGGTGACTCAACACCAGAGGTAGGTTCTAGCCAAGCTAGAACCTTGTGTTACATCAATCTCTCCACTAATAAAGTAATTTAATTCTTCAATAAATAATGTTGAGCTCTTAACATGTGCTCAACAATGAACTAGAAACTGGGGATGCAACATAAATAAGATAAATGAGAGGTGCCTGAAGGCACTGAACCTAGTTTAAAGAAAGATACACACAAGAAATGGGTAATTACGATGCCACACTATATGCACTTGGCTGGAGGAGAGGGGGTCCAAATGGAGCGCAATGTAAAAGAAAACTCTAACAGGGGCCTCAGCAAAGGCTTCCTGGGAAAGGGGATATGCAGGCAGAAATCTGATTGGCCCACAAAAATGTAGGAGAGGGACTCGGGGAGCAGACCCAGCATGTACATCAAGGCCTGGAACAGTGAAAAGCCTAAATAAATTATAACCAACCCAGAAAAGATAGAGTAAGGGGAAAGTGCAAGAGATTAAACCTAGATAAGACAAAAGAAACTAGGTCAATTTTCCTCAAAACGTGGTCCTGAAACACAGTGATCCACTATAATTATTGAAAAATAAAAACAAAAATGCTTTAGCTCCTATGCCTTTGACTCATTCCCTTTGAACCAGGGGCACAGGGATCTGCAGCCGGTTCTTACCGGAGTGAAGTTTGAGAACCACTGGACTAAATCAAGCACAGATAGATGAGCCACTCTCAAGAGCTTGAGCTCATTCCTAACACGAAAGGAAAACCATGTTAGGCAATGCAGGGACGTGATTAAGATGTGTTTTCAAAAGCTCACTGTAACAGCAACTTAGAAAATGGGCAAATTGAGCAATAGAGAGATCTCTCTGCCCATTTTTTAGCTGTGATCATTAGGTTGAAGTCCAAGATTTCAGCTTATTTAAATATAAGGATTACCAAATTATACGCCAACTAAAATACTATCCAGACACGTCCTCAGTTTATGTCTGCCTGCTTCAGGGTGACCCAGTGTCCCATTTGCCCAGAGCTGAGGCATTTCCTAGGATATGGGACTTCAGTGCTAAAACTAGGAAAGTCCCAGGCAAACCAAGACGTGTTGGTCAGGCTATAATTACCAAACTAATCCATCAGTTTACATACAGTTCTCGATACAGCACTTAAAAAAAAAAAAAAAATTCTAAGATTAAAAGAGTTTTTTTGAAAGTGGAAAAAAGGGTATGAAAGAGAACAGAATTAAAACAATCATTTGTAGTTTTAAAAAAAAAAATCCCAAACATACTGTTGCTTGAACGCAAATTTAAAACAGACACAAAAATTCTGGCAGTGCCTTTTAATTTGCAAGAGCAGAGGCTCTCAAGCATGGTGTTGCAATCAGTGGAGGGGCGTGTTGCAAGGAAATTGTTTTTTACTGCTCATAATTAAAGGACTGAGTTTGTAAATGATTTACTCTTAAAAATACAGAAAATCAAGGTTAACTTACTTGCATTCTGTTATACTTTCTTCAGCAGGAGAGAAAGTGGTGGAGTTACGGCAAATCTGCCTAGAATAAACAAAAGCCTAAACTGGCTCAGAGCTTTGCACTGGACAAAAAGATATCCATCATTCCTACATGGAGGAAAACAGATTGAGAAATACTACTGGACTAGTAACTTTCAAGTCAGTGTGTTATTTTACCAGACTCGAAAAAGGAAAGAAAGAAGAGGAGAGAGAGAAAAATTTAAAATACTTTAAATGTCCAGCTGTTATACCAGAATAGTTATAAACTTCAATATTAGGACCCCAGTTGATGCTAAGTGGTACCAGAATAGAGCAATTTAAATTTTAATACCTTGGTACTTATTTTACTAGGTAATGGTAGTAGTATTAATGGTAGCTAGTATAAATATATCAAACCTGTAAATTCATAGATACTGCTGCTTAAGATAAGGTTAAGTATAAAAATAAGAATTTTTAAGATATCTAGTAAATAATAGTGTAGGTAGTAGAAAGCAAAAATGTGTAAAACTGGTAGGGGAACGACTCAAAAATGGGAAATACTATATTTGTCTAAGTGATAGCCGAAAAAAAATTCTATCTCTTTTTCTTTTCAAAGTGAAGAGGAACAAACATTTCACATTTCAAAGTTGAGTCCCTCAACTTGTTGACCATATAGAAACTTCAGCTCTGTCTCACAGCTCATATATTTCCACCATTTTAAAGTTGTTATCTGAGTTCTGAGTTAGATATTTCCAAAGCAACTGTCCAATTAAAAAAAGAACAGATCAAAACAAAAGAAGCAAGACAACTAAATAACAGATAATTTGAATTGTGATTTTTAGCATCAATCACTGGAATCTAATATTTCCAGCATATATTATGTCATGATCATAATATAGTAGCAGCTCAAATTTTTAACTTGTAAAATAAGTGGATATTACCCATCTAAGTAGGGCAAGAAAACAAAACCATTTTTTCCTTTTAAGTCAAAGACAAAAAATGATTCAAAAATTATAGTGCTTTGACTATTGTATACACAAATCATCTCTTTCATGGGTGTTAAAACACAGAATTTGTTTGGACAATAAAACCCATGGATTTGTTAACAACTATGATTTAAAATCATTCCTGGTATTTCTCCAAATATCTTATAATGTTTTCCAAAACTCTACTGTAAAGCTCCATAATGCAAAAAATAAGCTCTAAAATTTCTGCTGTCAGATTATATTTTCTCTCCTTTACAATCTAATTATGTATCATGAGAGCACATTTTCAGTTGAACTCTCTGCTTTATGATTTTATGGTCGAATAAGTGCAGTTCTCCTGGATTTGAGCAAAATATATCATACTGGAGTTTGGTGCTAAAAAATGTATTTTCTTAAGTTAACAGGATTTTTCTTCCTGGAGAAGGTACCATTTCTAAAATAAAATAAAATAAAATAAAATAAAATAAAATAAAAACATAGGCATCATAATTCAACCCCAGGTTTGTTCTCTGACTGGTCCTGTGTGCTATCGTCAGTTTCAGAAACCATGTTTTCATGATCTGTAGGAAGTCAGCAGTTGAACAACGATTCTGAATCCCTTATTAGTCAATGTACTTCTAATAAATTAAAAACCTTCTTTTTGTTACATACACATTCTAATTTTTCAGTGCAGGTGCCCAAATTTCAATGTTCCTATGGAGTTAGAATGCTTTCAGTGTCCAGATAATCACAGAGAAGGCTTTGAAAGTGTCCTCGGGTGTCAGATTTTATACAGACATCTGCACCATAAATAAGACCTCCAAAAATACTCATATTTCCAGTAACTAAAACAGTCTATCTTTTTCTAGAAAAGCATAGTATGGCATAGTAGTAATGACACAAAGTGCTAGAAGCAGATACCTTGGTTTGAATTCCATTCCTCCGCTTACTTACTGGTGACCTTGAGCTATTTACTTAACATCTAATTTTCCTCATCTGTATAATAAGAATTATAAAAATACCTGTCTCTTAAGGTTGTTATGAGGATTAAAGAGTTAATGCATATAAAGTACTTTAAAAAGTATCTATCACATAGTTGTAAATTAGCTTTTATCATAATCACTAGCCCATCACTCACCATCCATGTGCAAGCTACCGAAGACTATCTGGATTCTCTGTTTTCAAAGACCCATTTCCTTAAAAACAGACTAGAAAATGCTAACAGGTTTTCACTTAAGGCAGACCATGGGCACCAACAGTATCATAATTGGACTACAAGATCTTGGAGTCTTTATTTTGACATTAAATTAACAGGAGTGCTGTTAAAGGAGAGGGAAAGGGTTTCTTCTTGTTCTGTTTTCCTACACCTAACCATTCTTAGACTCACATCACCAGTACTGTACTCTTAAGTAAGATTAGTTAACTTTGAGAGGGGAGGAGAAGGTACTCAGAAAGTCCTCAGAAACCAGATTGAAGATTACAGAAACCAAAACTGCATCCGTTTCTCAGGAACAAGCAGACCCACATTAGCCAAGCTCTCAGAGATGAGTGCATGAAAACCAGAGGTACTAAAAGGATTGAAATATTAGAGAATTTATTAATATAATCCACAGTATCAATAACCTGAGGATGATATATAGAAAGACCTCAATTTCAATTTATGTAGCTCTCGACTGTTCACTTCTTGATGAGTCATTATTTTGTAGTACATGGGGATAAAAATAGCTAATTTTGAAGATAACTGTGAAAGAGCAAGCAACAGACTAATATGGCAAAGAAACATGAAAAAATGCTCAACATCTCTAATCATCAGGGAAATGCCAATCAAAACCACAATGAGATACCACTTAACTCCAATGAGAATGGCTTTTATCAATAAGTCCCAAAACAACAAATGTTGGCGTGGATGCGGAGAGATAGGAACACTCATACACTGCTGGTGGAACTGCAAACTAGTGCAACCTCTGTGGAAAGCAATATGGAGATACCTCAAAGAGCTGCAAGTAGAACTACCATTTGATCCAGCAATCCCATTACTGGGCATCTACCCAAAGGAAAAAAACACATCTGCATTCAAATGTTTATAGCAGCAGAATTCACAATTGCAAAGATGTGGGAAGAACCCAAATGTCCATCAATGCATGAGTGAATTAATAAAATGTGGTATATGTATACCATGGAGTACTATTCAGCTATAAGAAACAATGGTGATCTAGCACCTCTTGTAGTATCCTGGATAGAGCTGGAGCCCATTCTACTAAGTGAAGTATCCCAAGATTGGAAAAACAAGCACCACATGTACTCACCATCAAATTGGTATTAACTGATCAACACTTATGTGCACACACAATAGTAACATTCATAGGGTGTCGGGCAGATAGGAGGGGGGAGGAAAAGATGGGTATATTCACACCTAATGGGTGCGGTGCACGCTGTCTGGGGGATGAACACACTTGAAGCTCTGACTCCGGTTGGGCAAAGGCAATATATGCAACCTAAACATTTGTACCCCCGTAAGATGCTGAAATAAAAAATAAAAAAGAGAAAAAACATGTGGAAGTTTATTTAAATAAAATAGTATTTAAAAATATTTAATAAAATTTTGGATGGTATTATTTGACTTTTATCAAAGTATCATCAGTACTAAGTACATATTTAGCACTTTGTGCTATGAATTGAATTGTTTCCACAAACATCTATTTCCTCTATTTTTTTCTTTATCTCCAAATGTTGCCATACTTTTCAGAGTCTTACAATTATAATAATAAGGATCTCCTAGTGTTTTCACCAGAGACAAGGTCCAAGATTGGCGTACTCCATGCTGCATTCTAAGGTTAGCAGAACATATATTGTAACGTTCTCATGGCTTTTGGCCCCTTTATTGTAGTATGAAGAAAGAAAATACTCTTTTCACACCAGTGACCTTTGAAATGAGCACTATTGCTCCAAGGGGCTTTTCCTACTTTGTGAAAAGTTTAAATAAAGGGGGAAAAAAAAGTTCTCATACATTCCACATTGACACAACAATAGAAATAAAAGTAATTCTATCCTGTCAGGGCGTTTTAGTCTCCAGCCTTTGATTCAGTTTAAACCTGGTCTTGGTGCCAAGAGATTTCAGGCTTCAGTGGAAGGGAAGAGAATTAGAGCCCATCATTGGTTCTGGGCAATCCGGGTAATCTTGGATGAGCTCCAAAGAATTCAATGAGCTCTAGGATTGGAATATAGGATTATGCAACCAATATTTTTGTTTAAAAGCCACTTTTTAAAAATTAATTCTATAAATTCCCTTTTTATTTTTTAGAAAAATTCCGGATTACGCAGCGTAAGCGCTAGCTAGCTACAAACTGACATTCCCATCAGAACAACGTATTGCCTATGTTTTCCTCAGAAAATGAAGACATTAAAGCTGCAGTGATACTTGTAAATTATCCAGGGAAAACAGACAAAAACTGTGCTTTGTCCTCAATTAGCTAAATAATTCAAAATAAAGACTCACTTTCACCTGAAGTAATGGGGATAATTAGAGCTTAAAATAGGTTTGGCTTCAATTATCTAGATAATCTACTCGTGTGTTTACTTAGTCTGAAATTAGAAGCTTAAAAATGAATCAACTTTCAAGAGAAGACTAAATGACTTTGTAAACTCACTTACAGGAGAGTTTGATTTTAAAATAACCTCTTTGGGTGGGCTATTTGTAAATATGCTTAATAAACATTGGTTTTATTTACTCGAGATTTGTACTTTGAAACCGAGTAATATTAATAAACTCAAAAGTATCTTCCCAACCTGCCTATCACTAATCCACTTCCTGACCAAGCATTAGGAGTTGGATAATTTCCCCCGCCCTCTCTCTCTCTCTCTCTCTCTCACACACACACACACACACACACACACACACACACACACACACAGGCATAGAGTGTGCCCAGATGTTGCTGCCCTCATTACTTTCAAACTCAGGGAAATACTAACAAAAATCTGCAATGTGTAGGACTATGAGACTATTTTGTCTGTACATTAGAATCATTTGGGAAGCTAATACTGTGAAAGAGCAAGCAACAGACTAATATGGCAAAGAAACATGAAAAAATGCTCAACATCTCTAATCATCAGGGAAATGCCAATCAAAACCACAATGAGATACCACTTAACTCCAATGAGAATGGCTTTTATCAATAAGTCCCAAAACAACAAATGTTGGCGTGGATGCGGAGAGATAGGAACACTCATACACTGCTGGTGGAACTAAACACCAATTAAATCAAAGTCTTTTTGACTGATACCCAGGCACCCTGTTTACAAAGCTCCCCAGGTGAATCCAATATACAGCCACAGTTGAGACCCACTATTTTAGGAGTTGGATGATTTTTCCGCAAAATAATCTGGAAAAGACAGATCAAAAGTACCCAGTTGTTCTCCTCACCCTCACTCGTAGATTTTCCCCTTTGGTTGGTTGATGTCACAGTGTGCTTAACTGAATTCAATCATTCTGGGTGCAGAAAATGAAAAAACTCAGGTCCCATATCATTTCAATTTTTTTCATTTACTTATTCAATTGAGAAATATTTTCTAAATACCTACTACATAAGTCTAGGCTTTACAAGAAGTTATTGAAACATAAACCTTTCCCTGAGGGATCTCACAGCACAACAGAGTAGATGGTCCAAAATAAATTTAATCACAGTGTCTGTTACTAAGTGTGGAAACTGAGGTACAGAACTACTTTTGTTGTAGGCATCAGGGAGAGCTTTACAGGAAAAATGCATTTGAGTTGGTCGGGAGACAGGAGTTGGTGCCCTAAGCAAGCAGAGGGGGAGTGGCGTTCCAGGCAGAGAGGAAATCTGGGGAGATCTGGGTAAAGGCATAGAAGTATGAATAACTCAGACGAGTCCAGGAATCCCCAACTAGCTTGGTGTGGCTGGAGGCCAGCGTGGGGGGCAGGGGGCGCTGTTTGGGGGGCGCTGTTCGTGGGGGACGGGGTGGGAATTGTGGCACGTGAGGCTGGAGAAGAAAGCAGGAGAAAGAATACTCCACGTATCTAAGATAAATTGGGCCTAGAATTGGCCCATGATGTTACTATGAAAATTGCGTGTTCTACAAACTCCTATGACCTTTAAGAAACTGAATTTTTGTTGACTATCATCCAGTTGAATATTTTAGAATACATTTCATTTTTAAACTAATTTTTGCATGTGTGTGAACTTATGCCACTAGTGTGAAAAGCAAAGACAGGGAACAGGGAAACCTGACGAGGAAAAAATCAGGTGATTCTTCTGAACTTAAAATTTCAAATGAATTAGAAGATAGAAAGTACAATAGAAAATCACCTCTTTTTAGAGTCTGGATGTTCAGTGAATTGACTGGTCCCGTATCATAAGTTATTATCTTAAATCACACAGCACACACTCAGAAGACACAGACAGCATCCCCAACATAAAGGAGACATACATATGGGTGGCTAGACTACACTATCTAAAATTCCCTGATGTGCTACATGAGATATCGTCTCCCTCATGATCTTACTTATATTTAGACTAACCTCACCCATCTCCTGGTGTGTAAATGCCAGCCTGCTCAAATGCCCGTTCCTCCAGCAAGTTTCCTCATTCCTGCCCTGTCACACATCCTGACGGGTGACCAGCATCCATATATGTGTATCTATTTCTGCCTCTTACAAGAATAATATATGCATGTGCTTTATTCTTGCTTTAGGGAAAGATCTGTATCTCCCTTTTAAAAATAGACTTTATTAAGGGCCTGGTACCAGTCATTATATATCATTTCATTTAATCCCATCATTTATCATCTCATTTAGCTAGTACTGTAACTTAGAAGCTATTATCCAAATATTCCGATGAGGAAATTGAAGCTCAAAAGGTTAAATGACTTCCCCAAGATTATACAACTGTCAAGTATACTAAGCAGCAAAGTCAAGTTTAGAAAAAGCCTCTTTCACCCCAACTACTGTGCACTCCTTGTCTCTCTTACTGAAAGAGTCCAGAATCAATTTTTGTAGAGAATAGGTACACAGTAAGTGTATTTAATAAACAGCCTCTATCTTGCTCTTGCTATATTTATGTGAATGTATCTCTAAATATGCATAAACACACCCATACATTTGTAGCTTTATATGGTGCACAATTCCCAACACATATGTTCCAAATGTTTAACTGTAAGTCAATTGTTTGAGATGCAAATTACTTTTTCTACAGAAACAATATCCTACAAAGAAGGTAAGATATCACATATACCACTAAATGCCTACTGAATACACAAAGTGTCACAATGCAGGTAGCCACCACACACTCAATGTTTTATTTGAGCATATATTCCTAGTTTTGTTTTCTGAGCCAGAAGCTGGGACTTCCCATTGCCTGACCACGCCAGCCTAGGGGATGTGAGGATAAGAACTTTTCTAGGTGTATAGATGCTCCAGATATATTCCAGACCATAAAAATACATGCTAACGAAGACCATAAAAACATGGCACATGATTCATATGATACATGGCACCTGTCATGTAAGCTCTAGAAGAGCAGAGATTCTTGTTTTGTTCATCGATGTATCTCAAATCTCTAGAACAGTACATGGCGCATAGTAGGCACTCAATAAATATTTTTAAATAAGAAAAATGAGCACTTTATGGACCTCGTTAGCAGTTTTTTTCCTTTTTACATCATCAGAAAAGAAACAATACCTAAAACACTAGATGTGGTAATTTCCAAATGAAGTATAATATTAAAAAGACAGGCACAGTGGTGCGCAGCTGTAGTCCCAGATACTTCAGAAGCTGAGGCAGGAGGATCGCTCGTGCCCAGAAATTTGAGGTCAGCCTGGGCAACAAAATGGCTCATACTAGCATTAGAACACAACAGGCATTATACATTTGCCCCCCCAGTGTTCAGACCAACTTACAGCCATACATAATCTCGGACTCCACAGTTTAAGGAAGAATGGATAGGAGATGAAATTTTAAAAGAGACCCATTAATGTGGCTACAAGAATGGAAAATTAGACCCCGAAAACAAAAGGCTTTTAAAATGAGATTATTTGATCTAGTTGAGAGCAGACCTAGTACAAGCAGTGAGTCTATGAATCATTCGTACACAGAGGTGGCTAACCACGTGAGCTTTGTTCCCCCTGGGAAGAACACAGAGTTTTAGACTGAAGTTACCAAATGGGAACGGAAAAGATTGATTCGAGTTGGATAGAAAGATATATTTGGGAGTAGAGAGTACAGTCTTACAGATATTTGGGTTATCAAGGTAAATTGCAGAATTTTTAGAATAGCAGAAATGCTCTTTTTGAACTGCGTAAACATCACACACATTAGAAGCAGGGACGGGAGGAGGTGATCTTTCAGGTCATTTATTCACTAGCCCATGAGCTAGGAATAAAGCCAAGTTTAGTGAAATCTCAAACAGCTTTCTTCCTGTTTCTCTGGAATTAATCTGTTAAATAAGTAAAAAACCTGCATATATGTGGTGTCTTATCAATGTAGAGATCTGAAATAATGTCTCAAGGGAACAAATAGCATTTCACTGAGTTCTTGAAGCAACGGGAAGTGAACACATAAAAACAATTACCAGATTGAAAAGCCATTCCCCTAACCTCTTGTAAATCCTAAGTATACTTATGATGAGAATGTTCTCGCAATTCTCCAAAATGATGTGTTATTTACCTACTAGGGAAAAATTAACTGGACATGAAAAGAGATTCTCAGTTAAAGAACTCCAACGTGTTCTTAGTTTTGTATCTCGTTGTTTGTTGCTCTACAGTTGTTAAGGCATTAGTATAAAATACAGCAGCGTCATCAAGACAGATGCCTAGCATGCTTCTCTACCCAGGGATATGAGCAATGGATTTTGAGAGTCAGGAAAAATCACAGTGGGGAAAAAAAAACCCTTCTCTCCAATGTTTTTGAATTACAATAAATTCAGGGAAACTGGCATAATAAAAAGAGCCCTGGACTTACAACCAAAGGTCTTGAGTTCAAGTTGTGGTTCCATAACACAAAAGCGGTATAACCTCGGATAAACCACCACCTCTCTAACTTCATTTTTTTATCTGTAAAATAAAGGTAATACTAACTATACTAAAAAGTTATTGCAATAATTTTCAAATTCATGTTCATGAACTTAGCAGAGAGAGTACTCAATGTTGTTTGAGTGTTGCTGTAAAATTAGCTACTTTTTTAACTTTGTTTTAAAAATCACAACCTCTAATAACAAAAATAGAGAAGACTAATTAAGAAATCCGCCTGGATTTTGTAGGAGTTTATAGCAAGGGGGCTGGGAAGGAGCCAATTTAATGGCCAAATATACACACCTGAGTTCATGGGTCCCAAGTTCCATGCCTGTATGCAGTGCCCTGTGAGCCACTGCCCATCCATCTGACCCCAAGTATTATAGTTTGGGGTTCGGGGAGCATTACCTTGCTGATTCCACCCTTAAAAATAGCCCTAAGCCAATTACATCCAAGATGGTCCCAAGTTCTCCAGCAATTCTGGTGTAACCCTTTAATATCCAAATAAAGTGACCCATGCCCCCATTTCCAGTACTACAGAGATCCTGGTGCCCTCTTTAATGTGTCTTTGAATTTCTGGCGCGGGTTGAGGGCTCACATTTTTCATTGCTGCTCACTGGGAATTTCTGCTTTCCATTCAATTTCCCGCTCACTGCTCTCCATCTCTTCTTGAAGTTTCTCTTTCCTATCTAGTCTGAATCTCCCTGGCATGGACACTTTACTGAAAGTTTGAGGGTAGTAGGAATAATTACAGCACAGAGCTGCAAACATGTACCTAGTACATTTCAGGAGTTACTTTTTCTAGAAACTTTTCTCCCCTCATGGAATAGAAATTTCAGACCAATTCTAAATATTTGGGTTCTAGACTACAGCCAGGTTATTGGGACCCTTCTTCCCAACTCTTCTTGGACTTTTTCTCCTCTCCTCTTTTTCAGAGCTACCAACAAAGAAACTGTAAATTCCTGTCATATGAGTGAACTTTGATTCTTTTTCATGCCCCCAAATCTAGACTGACATCAGCACCTTTGGCCTACTTTTCATAGTCAGCAGAACCACTAAGGTATTTTCCCCGGGGGAAAAATATTTTCCCTAGGGATAACTCTCCTCCTGGAACAAGCAGCTCAAATAGAAATAAGCTTAAAAAAAAAAAAAAAAAAAAAAAAAACCTTCCTACTACATACAATTTAAGGTAATATACTGTGCTATTATCTGAAATAGATAGAAGGTGATATACTAATGGCAAATCAAGAGACTCTTCCAAGGAAAATTATCATTGACAGGAACATAGAATAGTAAGGTTGTAGGTAAATTTTTTCTTTAGCTTTGCATTTCACAGAGGGAGAACGTCCTCCAAGGTTTCCATCACCTTCAAATATTTCAGCACTTAAGGTTATAAAGGGCTCAACTGAGGCAGCAATAGTAAGAATGGAGTGCTAGAGATCTCAGAAAACGACAGGGGCCAAGATAGTAGCTGCTGGAAAAGTCAGATAAGTCTATGCAGACCCAAAGTCCATGAACTCAAAACTCCCCGTGTCCATAAGCCAATGTGAAGAAGGCCAAAAGGATTAACAAGGAAAGTTATAGAAAACTCTTGCTATTTCCTATGCTATCTAGAGTCCCAACACGGAAAAAGGGGAAGGTTCCA